>CAUYRH010015130.1:0-23209 GCA_963574655.1 Perodicticus potto | reverse complement strand
TGTCTTGACTCAGCTTTTGGAGCACTTTTTAGCCCCCCCCCCCCCCCCCCCCCCGTGACCGCGGCCTGAAACACTTCTGACCGGAGGATGCCAGGCCCTACCCATAGGCCCCTGAGTACCAGGCACAGAGAGTGAACCAGTCTAGACATGCACGTAGCTGAGCTGCTCACCAGCTAGGAGACCACCCATTCGTTATTTATTCACTTCTTGGAATATATCTCATCTTGGCTATCAGACTGAAGGCTCCTCCTCCTCCTGAAGACAGGCATCATATTTCTGTTATAGCACCCAACCCTAGGAGACAGTCAGCAAACATTTGTTGAATGCAATACAAAGCATGAAAGACTCCCTGGGCTTCAGCTGATTCACTTGTAAAAGTGAAAGCATTAAATTAAACAATCTCATAGGCTCATAGAATCTAAAAGCCAAAAAAGACCTTAGGATTCTCTGGCCCAGGAATTTTCAATCCAATCAGATACAACATGCTTTTTAATAATAAACATTAAAGGACTCAGTTTACTAATCTGGTATAAAAAAATCTATAGATAAGATAACCTATCTATGTACGTATTTTAAAATTAATATAATGTGAAAACTATAATACAAAGAAGAGAAATGAAAATTACTTAAGTAAAATATTATGTATTTCGATATATGAATACTCTGCGTGATTGCTCTGAAGGACAATGAAGCCTCAGATTCTTGCGCCTGCAGAATGACCCCAAGGTCACAGCTGCCAGGCAGATGGATATAGGTGTACTGTTTTTGTGACTGAAACATCAGTGTTATTTTAATAATTCTTCATAAAGTCCTGAGCAAAGCAATTTATAATTGCGCCTCTATTTATACACATTCCTGGAAAATTCAGTGTCTATTTTCAAATGTGCAAAACATATTTTATATTTATGTGGAAAACAATGTTGGATTCTTTGACTATGGCGTATGAAATGTGCCTTAAGGCCAGTTTCTTGCTCTCCAGGGCTGTCCAGAGCATTTTCAGCACCTCCCCCCCCCTCACCCTGGCCCTTCAGATGTCATTAGCGTCACATTCCCAATCACTGTGACATCTAAGAAGTGCCTCCCCTGAGGATGAACAACTCCCACAGGGGTGATTCCAACTTCTACAGAGGACCCCTTTAATCACTGGCCTGATCTGAATAAAATGCCAGGCATAAACATCAGATAGTGCCTTGCTAAGTTTCTATTTTCTATTGAAGAAACAGTCGTCCAGGTACACTGTCACACAGGTGTCACGATCTACATGGCGGATTTCGTGCATCCCCATTGGCTCTGTCACACTTCGAGTTAGAAAAATGACTGTCTTCCCAGATGCTGTGCTGAGTCATTACTTGACAAAAGAGGCCCAGAGGCTGGAGAGCTAGTGGCACGCTGAGCTGGAGAGCCCTGGACCCAGGGCTGAGAGCTCCACGCTTGCAGTTTGCTTCCTCCGAAGTACGCAGAAGTTTCTAGGGCATAACAGGGATGTGCTGGTTGCAACACCCATGACTCCACCTGCAGCGTTTACTTTCAGAGCTTTGTCTTTTGCTGCTTACATAGGATTCTAGGAGTCCTGATGGGGGCAGATTAAATATTTAGATCCCTCTCACAAGGTAAACTACAGTCAAGCTGGATTCTCACTGGGTGATCCCACCTGACCTTTGTATTTTGGGAGCCATGTGAATGGACTTGACTCATTTCAGTCAAAACTTGCGTAAACAGAAGGTGAAGTGGGCTCCTTTCCTCTGCCTGCCCCCAACTACCAGACTGAGAATGGGAACTCCATCCAGTGCCTTAGAGGATTCGCAGACAGCGTGTGTACCCAGTGGGAACAATCAGCTCACGCCAAGAAGCTGGATCCTGTTTGAACGATGGTAGTCATGGGAAAACAATACGTCTATAGCCAGCACCAAAATCTGGTATGTACTTTGAGGCTGGCATCACCCAGAAGATTCAGCAGGCAGCTGAGCAACCTCTTATGACCACCAGGCTCTAACAAACACCTCTCCTGTCCCTGCTTACTTTTTTTTTTTAATGTAGTGTTATAGCTCACAGCAACCTGAATCTCTTGGGTTCAAGCAATCCTATTGCCTCAGCATCCCAAATAGCTGGGACTACAGGCACCTGCCACAATGCCTGGCTAGGTTTTGGTTCACTTTTTGGTTTGTCTATTTATTTTCTATTTTAAGTACAGACGAGGTCTCACCCTTGCTCAGGCTGGTCTTGAACCCCTGCGCTCAAGTGATCCTCCCATCTCGGCCTTCCACAGTGTTAGGATTATAGGCGTGAACCACTGTGCCCAGCCCTTCACTTGCTCTTAACTGCGTATACCCCTCAATCTGGGCCTTCTGCCTGAGAGCAATATTCCCTGGCCCCAAGGCAAGTACTGTTCTGTGACACTCTGGAAGATGTGGATAGGGTGATTCTTGCTTGCCCTGGACTCCAATCTGTTCTCAGATTGCCCAGAAACGCCTTTTTCTCAAACATATCTACTTCCCTTTTCCTGGGCAGCTCTAAGCTTACCCTGTGCCCTTCCCAGCTCAGCTCCACACCCTTCCTCAGTGTCCACAGAACCCACGTCATGCCAGCAAGTGCTCCTCATGTCAGCACTTAGACCACTCAGGCCCCCTTGGCTTTGAGAATCTGTCCTACATACCCCAGGCTATGAGCCAGAGAACTCGACTAAAATAGTCATAGAGGTGGAACCAAAGAAATGAACTGAACTGGGTTTTAAGATTCTCTAACAGGCATGTCTGATGTGAACGTGAGAGAAAGTGTGGATCAGTAAAAGAAAAAGAAAAGGCCACGAAAAGAAAGAGGAAGCTTCTGCCCCAACTTTTTCTGATTATTTAAAATTCTGTTTCTCTGAAAAGAGTCAAGAAAAGCTGCCAAAGAAGAAATTGTGGACAGTATGACAGCCCCAAGACTGTGTATGGTACATTCCTGACAACGTCCGCCATGGTGCGCTGGATTCAAGTTTGGTTGGATTTGAACACTTTGGATGTTTTTACATAGTTAGATTCTTAGCATCTAGCAAGAAAAGGAAACACATGTAACTTCTGGTTACAACATAGGTATTAATTCTTATTTAATTGTATGATCGCTTCTGCTCTACCAGATGTCAGCAAAGTTTTCTGTCACCATTTTAATGCTTTGTGATGTAATTCTTTTACGATTTAACATGTGTCAGTTAAATTTATATTTCCTGCCTTTTCTTCCCACACTAATTTGAACCATACAAAAAACTGATAACAAAAGAGGAGAAACTTCATGTAGGACAAATGAGGATACTACATTGGAGCAATTCTTGATTGAAGTTAGCATTTTACGTAACACTACAGGATATGGCAAAAATCAACTCAAGATGCAGTCTACTGCAATTGCATTGTAACTAACCAAACCCAGACCCAAATTGTACACCAACTGCAAATCACGGTGACTAAAATAAAACTCATGCCTGAGTCAGAGTTTGCTTTCCTTGGATTTGGCAACAAGCTATCATTAACTTTGCACAGGATAGGCAACTGAAAATACTACATTTCTTCGAATCAATCCATGGTTATTTTAAAGAGTAAGTAATTCTCGTTTGGTAACCAGCTAGATTTTTAAATAACAGTATCACTTTGAATCAGAACAGATACGCTTAACCTAAACAGAAACAATGTCTAAATGACATCATTAATAAAACAGATAATATCCACTATTTATTGGAGCCTAGCCTGTGTCAATTAGCAGATTAGTTTACGTACATGGTTTTGTTTAACCATTTTAGAAAACTTTATCTGCTAAAATCCATAGTTTACATTAAAGTTCATTCTTTGTGTTGTACATTCAATAGGTTTTGACAAACGTCCCATGTCATGTCTCTGCCATGACAGTATCACACACAACAGTTTCACTGCCCTAAAAGTCCGCTGTGCTTCACCTTCCTCCCACCCCTTCGCCTTCCCCCTGGTAACCATGGACCTTCTCACTGTCACCATTGTCTGGACTTTTCCAGGATAGCACATAGTGGGAATCATACAGTCCGTAGCCTTTTCGGATTGACTTCTTTTTTTTTTGTAGTTTTTGGCCGGGGCTGGGTTTGAACCCGCCACCTCCGGCATATGGGGCCGGTGCCCTTCTCCTTTCAGTCACAGGCACCGCCCCAGACTGACTTCTTTCACTTATCTATTGCATTTAATGTTTCCCCATGTCTTTTCACAGCTTGAGAGCTCAATTCCTTTAATTCTGAATAACAGTGCATTTTACAGATGTACCACTGTTTATCCTTTCAATGACTGAAGGATTTCTTGTTTGCTTCCAAGTTTGGGCAAATATGAACAAAGCTGCTACAAACATTCCTGTGCAGGTTTTGTGTGGATGTGAGTTTTCAAATTCTCTGAGTAAATACCAAGAAGCTGGATTGCTGGATCACATGGTAAGAATATGTTTAGTTTTGTAAGAGACTGCCAGTCTCCCAAAGTGGCTGCCATTTTGCCTTCTCATTGCTTAATCTTTTAGCAGTTCTTTAACATGTAAAATTTATATCTGTTACTCAGATGAGGAGATTCCAAGAGGTTAAATAACTTGCCCAAAGTCTAGCAGAAGAATAAGGACTAGTGCTTGGATTCAAATTCGATTTGATGTGGCTTTAAAGCTGGTGATCTTTCTACCATACTACTTGGCATCATCATTCAGCCAGCGTGGGGTCCCTCACTAGTGGCCAAATACACTGGTACCTCATTAACTAATCATCACAACACACAGTGCATGCGTTGGAGAGGAAAGGCAGGTGGCTATGAGAGTGGGAGGGATGGCCAGCCTCGGCTCACTGTCAGGACAGGGTTAGAGGCCCACCCCTGGCACTGACATAGTACGACCTTCAAGTATAATACACAAGGAGATTATTCCACAATCTCGAAAGTTAAGGAGTAGAATTTACCATGTAATAGTATACCTACCAGCCATACTGTATTCTGCTAAAGACCTAATGAGATTCTCTATTCTTAAGCCATAGTTCCTTCTCTTTCTCTCTTCTCCTCTCAGCAATGCCAGCTACGTTAGTCACACCAGCTTTCGAACAGGGCACAGAATGTCCTACTTCAAGAGAAAGTACAATGCAGTACAGCCTGAGAAACAGCTTAAGAAGCTTAATAAGAGAAGTGATGCTTGTTCTCGTGGTTAATATGATCTGGTTAATTTAGAGAGTGTACTTTAGATGGCAATTTGGACAAGCCTAGAAGCTGACAGTCATTTCTTTAAAAAGTTCGTGCAACTTTTTAGCTGTTGAGCAAGAAGGTTATATGAGAATACTTCTTTGGCTGTCACTTATAAGTGGCTGGATTTCTATCAGGGAGGACACAGATTGAAGGAGAAGAGATGAGACTGCTGACAATGAAAATAGGATAAATTAATAGAATCTTTAGGGCTGTGGATTTAGTTCACAGTACCAACTACACGGGAAAGGGGAACAGCATGCAAACCAGCAATACTGAGATGCCCATTCATTCCTTATTCATTCAAAAATAAAAAATCCTTACTGTGATTATGAGGTTGGAAAGATAGCAGTAGAGCAACTAGCAGACACCAGGCCTCATGGTCCAGGAAGCGGGGCCACTCGGGCCCTGGGAGGCACGAGCCCAGCATTCCAGACTCTGTGTCCTCATAGCCAGAGAGAAGGAAGCAATTTGTGATTATTCAGTTTGACCATTTCCCTCCCCCAGTTCACATAAAAGAAAATGAAGATCAACAGATTTAAATGATTTACCCAAGGTTACCAGCTAATTTACGGTGAAGATGGGGCAAGAACACCAGTATCCTCCAATCTATCATTTCTTCCAGTACATCCATGTTCCTTAAACCATGTTTCCCCACTACGTGGGGAAAAGCATTTTGCACAGTGGAAGGATAAAACATGGTGCCTTTTCCTAGAGATTAAAACACACACAAATCATGTATATTATGAATAGAAGCCAAAGTTCACAAAAAGGTTTATGATGTAAAAGAAAGCTTCTCAAAGATTTATAGCTTGAGATAAGCTAACGCAGTCTACCTTCCCAGACCCTGCTAGGGACATGGCAGTCTGAGGCAGGGGTCTTCAGAGAAGACCTGCCATGGGCTCCGATTCTACTCTTACTCCTGGACATCTGTGCTTGACACAGCAGCCGGAGCGACCCTGGGGAAGCCCAGGTCAGAGCATGTCACTCCTTGGAATAACACCCTGCAACGGCTCTCCATCTTGCTCAGCAAGAAAACCCAGAATCCTCCCAGTGGCCACAGAGCCTAGATGCTCCACCTTCTGGTGGATCTCAGACCTCCTGCACTAACACTAAGCCCCTCTGCCCTCTGTTCTAGTTCAGGACCTTCGCTGGAGCTCGCCCCCTTCTCTACAGCTAAGTCCTCTACGTTGTTCAAGCCTTCACTCGCAGGACACCTGCTCAGTGACGCCCACCGCAGACACCCTAATAAAAACCTCATACTACCTGTGTGGTTTAGATTAAAACCCTCAGGCTACCCACCTTCCTTAGCCTGCTCCAAACCTTTTCTTTTGTGCATAACACCACCTTCACATAATTACTCATTTAAATTGAAATCTATTCCCCTCCCACTTAGTTATAATGTAAGCTCCCCTAGCAAAGATCTTTGCCTGTCTCCCAATGTAAACCAAGTCCCTAAACAGTGCCTTGCACATAGCAAGGACCCAATGAATATTTGCTGACTAATGATGGCTCTTGAGAGGATAACTTTTCAGACTCAGCTTAGATGCTACCTCCTCTGAGAAGCCCTTTCTGACCAGCCGTGTTGGAGCCATCACAGTCACATAACTCAGGAGACTTGCATCGTGGCATTTACCTACACCTCATGTGTTCTCACAGATTTATTTTTTTCCTCTGTCTCTCCACCTTCCTGTTCCCCCACCTAAGTAGAAATCTGTCTTGATTACCAGAGTACCTCTGGTACTTAGGATATTGTAGGCAATAGTAATAAATGCCTCCTGGCTTGGTGCCCATAGCACAGTGCTAATGACGCCGGCCACATGCAACAAGGCTACTGAGGGTGACAAAGTGAGACTCTGTCTCAAAAATAAAATTAAATAAATAAATAAATGCTTCCAATCATAAGCTGGAGGGCTGGGTAAAGGAACTTGAAGGAGCTGAGGGGGAGGAGGCTGTGAGTAACCGGAGCCTCCTACTTTGGGGGAGGCCCCCCCATTCTCCTGTTGGACATAACTGCCTGGACCCAGAATGAATCTCAGTGCACCCTGAAAACACCTGACGTGTGGCATCTAAATGGAGCATCCCTTTTCTTTCCTTCATTCTGCTCTATCTGCCTCTTCCGTGTTTTTCCTACTCCAAAGTATTTATGAGGTCCGTGATCCACTCCAGCAGTCTTCAAATGGACTTTCCAAAGGTACAGGAGCAGGGACAGTTTTACAAAAATGAGTTTCTATATCCTCAACTTCTGAATGTACTCATTTCTAAAACTGCCCTGAGGATTTTTCAGCATCAACAGTACTTTTTCTCTCGCTCTACCAAAGAAAGTCATACCATTTTCATATCTCAAATCTTACTGTGATGCACTGTCCTAAATGATTCAAAATATTGGTCTTGGGAAGCCTCAGGGCTTTTTGTCACTCTCTGTCCTGCAAACAAGTCTATAAGAGTAAGGCTGGAAATTCTAATTCCAAACAAAATAGCACTCGTAAGTGGTATGGATTATTTTTAAAGTAACTGCAATGTATTCTGGAATAGATTAGTCAAAATGTGCTGGATAAAGTCTACATATAAGTTTTTTTATTGATTTCTTTCAGATTTAACACGTTATTCAGTAAAGTCATTAAAACCTATTTTATCAAATCATGTCATGAAATGTTTATTCCATATATAATCAATCTTTACCTTATGAAATATGCAATGTTTTCTGCCCTTTATTTTAGACATGATAAAAACATTTAGATGTCAAGTGAAAAAAGTGAGACAGTATAGAGTTTGGAAAAAATTCTTTGGGGGGTACTTGGCAAAAAACGTTTGAAGACACTGTTCAGTGGAAGCTGAGCAGAGGTGAGTAGAAGATACTTTGTCCGTGTTCAAATCACCAGAGGAACAAAGAATGACCACACACCAGTCTCCTCCTTTTGTTTTTCAAGAAGGTGAGCATAGTTTTCGGATGGTAATTGACATTTTCAGCCACTGAAATAAAGCAGGTGTACCTGGAAAATTTCCTGAGGCAGGAAAATAGACTGAAATACCTAATCAGCTCATCACCAGGCATGCTGCCATTGCCAACACCTAAGGACACGGCCGCTCACCCCCACGTGGTTCTTCTTTCCTTCAGCATCCTTCAAGGACTTGCCGTACTTTGCCCGGCCAAGCATCTCTGGGTAATTTCGGAAGGAAATGAGTTCTTTTCAGCATCGTGATAATCCACGCCCTCCTTCGCTCCCTCTGATGTGCATATCAGCACCCAGGCATTTATTTGCTATAAGCCTGTTCCTGGGCCCAGCACCGCTGCCCAGGGTGCACGGTACGGGCAGTAAGCAGTAGGATGTGTTTTAATCTCACTACTACGTATTTCTTCAGGCAACCTCTGTGTGTGCACGCAGGGTAGGGGGAGGGGCCTACATTAGTCAGCTTTCTAAAATTATTTCTACTGTGTTTCTTTTCATTGAATAACCCCAAATACTGGGTAGGAGAAAAAGGCAGTTCAGAAAAACAAGTTCTGAGGACAAGCTCAAAAAATAGGAAAGAAAAATGAGGCTACAAATTAATGCAAAATCTTTTAAATAAATACAAATTTATTAAAGTCATTCATTAGAAATTTTTAATAAAAATGAATTAGATTATATACATCCCTCATAAAATAATTTCTATAATAATTTTCCGTTTATTCTTTACTTTAGAATTAAATTGCATGTATGTTAAGAAAAAAAAATGACTTAGAAATATTTTTTGTGCTCCAGGTGACCCCAGTGTGAGGCTGAAATCTGTATGACAGGATTCCCATGTATGGTAGGAGAGAGAAGTCTCAGTGGCTGTGTGCAAAGATGACACGATCTGTCTTCAGACTTGCATTTATAACGACACCAAGGAAATGACTGTGGCTTTGAGAATATTCGGTACACAGAGGTAAGTGGTGCCCAAGTCAGAAGCGACTTATTGAACTCATCACAGTTCTTAAAACAAAAGAAACTCTTATGTATTCTGGGAAATCTTAGAAGCAGTAGCTGTTAGACGTGGCTTACTCATCATCTTAACTACCTCTTCTTAGTTCCTCACCTACGTACAGCAGGTATTATTAACCACTGCTCAGAGTTCTGGGAAGTTCAGGTTAATGTGAGGTCCAAAGCCGAGTTCATGGGCGGCCTGGGAAGAGATGGAGTTTGGGATTTCTGAGTCTTTCCTTCAGCTTTTGGTTCCCAATTTAGTCTTTACTTCCTCTCCTCCTCATTTATAATCCTCCCCCTCTCTGGCCATGAGGTTTTATTTTCCAGTGGTTTTGCTTGGTACAGATTGGAAGAATGACACTCTAATTGAGAGAAGCAGCAGCCAGCCACATTTCAGCAGTAGAGAGGGGCGGTGATTTAGAAGAAAACAAAACCTTAATTGTGGTACTGCCTAGGGCCTCACCACATGACTTCCGCAACAGGACACTCTGAGGCTGGGCCCACTGGGATGGGTACACCCCTACTCCAGCAGACACCAGGGCTTCGTTTCTCTGTTCTCCTGAGACGTGGGACTTCTTTAGTTTCACCCAAATCTCGCATAGTCTGGGTATGTCAACACTTGTGACAGCATCTAGATGAAGACTGAGAAGTTCCCCCCCCAGCATGCCGGTATCCGGAATCGTACACATGACAGCTCAAATGTACTTTCCCTCGAATGTCTGGCATTGTGGCGATATCCTGGATGTGGTATTTCAGCTCCTAAGAAACACCCTCATTGGCATCACTCTTGTTGAAATGCTTTAGTTAAGCACCCAGGTTTCCAGAGAAAGCTGCTGGCATGAAGGAGCTTTATATGTGCCTACGGTACAGGTACACCTATGTTTCAACTTCAGTGCTTTGTGTGGGATGGTGCACTAGTTTTCTATTGCTGCCATAATATATGACCACAAATGTAATGACTTAAAACAGTATAAATATATTATCTTAAGAGTTTTTAGGTCACAAGCCCAATATGGGTCTCACTGAGCTAAAATCAAGGTATCAACAAGGTTGGAAGGTTTGGAAGAACTAAATTGCCTTGCAGTTTCCAGCTTCTAGAGACTGCTTATGTTCCTTGGCTCCTGGTCCCTTCCTCCATCTTCAGAGATAGCAACGGTGGGTTAAATTCTCACTGCACATCTCTCTGACCCACTCTTCTGCCTCCTTTTCCAAGGATTTCTTATGATCAGATTTGGCCCACCTAGAAAATCCAGGATAATGTCCTCATCTCCAGATCAGGACCCTTAATCACATCTGCAAAGTCCCTTCTACCATGTAAGGTAACATATTTACAGGTTCTGGGGATTAAGACATGGATGTTTTGGTGGGGGATGGGGAAATTATTCTCCTTATCACAGATGAGTTTGTTTTTTCTGTCTATTTTCCATTTTAACTAGAAGTAATCTGGGACTTCTGCTTCTCAGAATGCCAGGAGAGACACCCCTCCTGAGTTAAGACTTGCTAACAGCTTGCTGGCAAGGCAGGACAGATTTTTGGATTGTTTCCGATGCTTAGTGCCAAAAGGTGGACGTGGAATGGCTTTAACAGACAATGTGTGTTTGTTAGCATACGTGGCCTCAACTACCATAGATGTTATACTTTCCTTGCTCACAAACAGGACCGGGCAGGTGGATAGGGTGAGAGGGGTGGGCCGCCTTCTTGCAGGGACTCAGGCTGATGGAGGCTCTGCCAACCTCCGAGGCTGGCCTGCAGGTCTCCCCGACTCCAGCCAGCCTAAGAGGAGGGGAGGAGAAGAAGAGAGCATGTGGGGAGTTTTCATGGGACTGGAAGTGGTACCCATCTCTCTATTCATGTTCCCTTAACTAGGTCTCAGTTTCCCTCAATGGCCAGAAAGGCTGAGAAATGTGGTCTAGCTATATGTTAGGAAGAAGAGGAAACAGATGTTGGTGAACAGCTGGCAGCAGACCAAGAAATCATCCTGATCTCATCTATTCTCTTCTAATCAACTTCCAGAGGATGTCCATGCTGAAAAACTACCATGGACAGCTTTGCAGCATGGCATTTTATCTCTGAAATAAAACCGACTCTGGGGCCATTTCAGGGCCTTGGGCCCCCTCTCCTCTTCCTTCCTCGTTGTGGAAAGTTCCAGCCTATCACACACTTGCTATCTCCATCAATCCACAAAAACATTTAAACAAAGGCTGGTGGTCGGAAGACTTCCTGGAGCACTCTGAGCTCACGTGGACAAGTCCCTCAGTAACTGAAACACTGCCAAGGCCAAAGGTGAAGTCCCTCTCATACACACACACACACACACACACACACACACACACACGCTCTTCATAAAGTGGTTATTCTTGCCAAAAGCGGGCAGCAGGAGAGCTGAGGGATCTGGAAAAGGATATGGATATTTTGACAAAAGTCTCTTGGTTGTGCGGATAACAGGAACCCAATGGTTCCCTAAGGAAAGGTCTGGACAGTGTTTTCCCCATCTTCTCAGGAGACCAGAATACCAAGGAGAACGTTTAGAAGCCTCATAAAGACATTGACCGACAGAACAAACCTCCTTCCACCCCACCCCTTCTGCAGCTTGCTAAAACACCTGCTCTTACTCTGGGAGGCCAAAGTAGGTGGATTGCTGGAGCCCAGGCATTTAAGACCAGCCTAAACAAAAGCAAAACAGGTCTCTAAAACTAGCCAGGCATTGTGGCGGGCACTTGTAAGTCCCAGCTACTTGGGAAGCTGAGGCAAGAGGATCACTTGAGCCCAAGAGTTTGAGGTTGTTGTGAGCTATGACACTATGGCACTCTACCCAGGGTGACAAAGTGAAACTCTGTCTTAAAAAAAAAGAAAACAAAAAACAGAAAAATACAAAATGCCTCCCCTCTCCAGGTGAGGAGAGGAAGCCACACAGCTTAGGAGCCCCACAGCCCTCCTGGCTGCTGTGCCACTGGCATCTGGCTGTACTGTTTTCACACTGACATGATAATTACTGACAGGACATGCAGCTCAGAGAGCCTGGATTTAAGAGGGCCGAAGAACTACATTTCAGCATATCCAAATAGATGAGCAGGGTGGGCTTTTCAGAGATGCGTGCCAGCTAAGAAATGCAAAAGGAATGTAGGAATTAGAATCGTAAGAGTTTTGCATCTCCTTCATGAAATATTGGAACTTGGCAGTGACCATCAATGGACATTAAACCACCATGAGAAAGACTGATAGGAAACAGGACTAACTGCCCAGCTTTCTGTACCCTCCGCAGGATGTGGTTCAAAGTATATGGCGCCACCAAAAAGAGCTCTTTAGCCTAAATCTAATCAAGCCTGTCTAGACCCAACTGCTAGCTTACAGGAAATACAGGGAACAGAAAAACAGATTAATTAACTAGCAGCACAAGGATAAAATCACCAAGTGATTTCCCAGAATATGAGAAATTATACAAGGTAAATGATTCTGCCACTTTAATAGTGTATGGGACAGTTAGGTTTATGTGTCAACTTGACTGAGCTTAAGAGACACTCAGATACCTGGCAAAACATTATTTCTGGATCATCTATGAGGATGTTTTCATAACAGATTAGCATTTCAATCAGCAGACTAGCAAGGATCACCCACACCAAAGTGGGTGGGCATCATCCAGTCTGTAGAGGATCTGAATAGCACAAAAAATTTAGGAGGGACGAATTCTCTCTCTGCTACAGCTGGGACAGCCACTTTCTCCTGCCCTTGGGCATTAGCACTCTTCTTGGACTAGTATGTTCACACTGAACTTCACAGTCACTTCTCTGCTTCTTTAGCTTTCAGGTCAATTCCTATAGTAAATCTCCTCTTGTCCCTATCCATCTTTTTATCTATCTACTTATCTCTCTATCATCTACCTATTTCTAATCGGTTCTGTTCCTCTGGACAAAGCTAACACAGTGTATCCCCAAATAAATAAAATTTGTAAGTTTAATGAAAAAGTCATCATCGTATACTCACTGACACATTTTCTGCTGATGAACTGGGTTATCAAAAATGGGGTCCGCGTGCTCCATTTGCTTACAAAGCAAATTAATACGCACTGGCTGCTTTGGTACAGGCTGTTTCAATATTACTTTATTGACCTACTGTGAAACCTCCGTTCCTAAAGGAAAGAAAATCTGATTTTCCTTATTCTTGGTGTATAATTTCTGATTCACAGATTTAAACCCCCTGGGTATATTTTCTCAGCAATCCACAATGAAACAGTCAGTCATTATTTCATACCTTTATTTTGTTCTCATGATCTCATGTCAAAGATTCAATTTACTAAATAACTTAAGAAATTAAAGATTTATTCTATAAAATGTCTTTCAGTGGAACATTTCTACTGTAAAAGAAAGTAGCAACCTGGCCATGCTCACAGTTATGTTATGGTCTTTTACTCAATATTATGGCCCAACAGTGGGTCCTGACTGGCTGGGAGTGGAGAGGAGGAGGAGAACTGGGTTCCCCTGTGTGGAAGGGATAAGGAAGACAGCAGGAAACTTCTGGTGTATTCATATCCACATGCATGTGTGTACTGGGTCAATGTAACATGTACGGCCAACAGTCTGAATGTGGCCACTATAGGTGACTGCCACGTGCCCACATCACAGACACAAACACAGCTTCTAAAAGTAAAATCAAAGGCTGGGCACCTGTACTCAGTGGTTAAGTTGCCAGACACATGCTCCGGGACTGGTGGGTTCCAACCTGGCCCAGGGCCTGCTAAACGAACAAACAAAAATAGCCAGGCGTTGTGGCAGGCGCCTGTAGTCCCAGCTACAACGGAGGGTGAGGCAAGAGAATCGCCTAAGCCCAAACAGTTTGAGATTGTTGTGAGCTATGATGCCATTGCACTCTACAGAGGGTAACAAAGTGAGACTCTGTCTCAATAATAAAAATAAATAATATAAGAAAACCATCAAAAGGCACCCAGGTAGAAACGCATGCCCTCTCTCTCTCCCTTTCTCCTCCTCAGAGTTCTGTTTTAGGAGTCCCTCTTTTCCCCTGGGCTCCCAAGGGGGGAGCTGATTTATAGGGTGTGGGAGGGCTGTCCCTGGGCCTCACAGAGAAACTCACCAGCACTTCTTGGCCCACTCTTCCAGGCCTCCCTGTCCTCCCTAGCAGAGAACTAAGAAGGGGCGTATCTAGAAGGAAGTGCTTGCAAAAGGAGTCAGCCGCTAGGTTCACTGTGGCTCGTTAGTAGTAATAGAGTAACAGTGACAGCTGTGACATGGGAAATGTCAGGCGTTCAGGAGCTGAGATCTCTCTGTCTCTTCCAACTCAGAGAGGAAGAGTCACAGTCAAGAGTCCAGGCTCTGGAGCCTGTTTGAGGCCAGATCTGACTCTGCCACACACCAGCTGTGTGTCTCTGAGAAAGTCACATGACCTCTCTGCATCTCACTTCTTTCCCTATAAAAGGAGGGCGAGGGGCTGACACCCTAAACTATCTCATAGGGATCAAATGAGTTAATATATGTAAAATGCTTACAACAGTGACTGACAAAACTGCAATTTTCCAACAATATTCATACAACAAATATTTGTAGGGACCCACAAAACGCAGACAAAAGATCGTTTCCTGCCTTCAACAAACGTATTGTCACCTGGGAAACAAAGAAAAATACATACCGTTAATGACAAAAGTTTTCAAGTATGAAAACTGAGAAGGCGCTATGGGATCAAGGAGGAACAACTGAGTTGTACCAGAAGTCATCTCAGGTGAAGCCGAAGGAGGAAAGTGATGCTTCAGCTGAGGCTTAAGAGATGTGGAAAGAGACTCTTTCTAATCTTGAGCAAAATCCTCCTGGTTCTCTCCATGAATTACCCAAAGCTGGAATGATGCTACTAGAATGGAAAACCAAAAACAGCTGACACAGTGCTGGGATTGTGGACTTAATTCTGGAAGCTCCTTAGAGGAGAAACTTAGAAACTGCCTCCTATTGGTTTTTCTACTCACACACCTGCCTGCCAGACATCAGGATAGCATCAGCTAAATGTATGCCTTTGTCTTGATTTTTAACATTGCTATTGGCACACAGGTACGCATTTTTATTAAGGCCTTTATGCAATAAAGACATTTTTATTTATTTTATTATTTATTTTTTTTGAGACAGAGTCTCACTCTGTCACCCGGGTAGAGTGACATGGTGTCACCATAACTCACAGCAACCTCAAACTCTTGGGTTTGAACAGTCCTCTTGCCTCAGCCTCCCAAGTAGCTGGGACTATAGGTGTCTGTCATAATGCCCACCAAAATGCTAGTTTGGGGGTTAGTTTTTGTATTTTTAGTAGAGACTGGGTCTTACTCTTGCTCAGGCTGGTCTCTAACTCTTGAGTTCAAGCAATCCACCCACCTCGGCCTCCCAAAGTGCTAGAATTATAGGAGTGAGCCACTGGGCCCAGCCAGAAATTTTTAATGGAATTAAAAACATATAGACACACCAGCACAAATAAAATATAGTATCAGCAGTTGAGTTACCTCTTGCAGTGGTGTTAAAATTCTTTTGATAAAGTTATGCCAGGTACTACCAAGACAGCCCAGATGTCAGCTGGAATTTTTACTGCCCTTTAAGATGTAGGAAAAATTGACTCAAACTTCTACTACTACTGAAAACCCGAAGTCCTTCTCAACATTTTAGTGAAAGTACATTTCTAAAGGGCCCCTTTATTTCCCAGATTCCTGTTTGCTCAATCTTTGTCTCTACATTGAATTGCATCAATTGCATTGAGTGATGTAAATGTATGCACCTCAAAGTTCATCCCTGGAAATTTACTCCATGCCGCTAGCTACGCATGAGCACAGTAGACCCCACAGAAGACACATTGAGGATTTTTTTTTTTTTTTTGCAGTTTTTGGCCAGGGCTGGGTTTGAACCCGCCACCTCCAGCATATGGGGCCGGTGCCCTACTCCTTTGAGCCACAGGTGGTGCCCCCACATTGAGATGTTTTTCCCAAGATCGTTTGCTTAGTAAAGCCAATTCTGATGCCAGATGTTCTCACAACAGCACTTTCATTTTCCCTGGCTCTTCACATTCATGGGCAAGGTAGGCGAGGGGTCCAACCCAGCGGAAGCAGCAGCTGTGGTGACAGTAGCAGAGGTGGTACCAGGACACACCATGTGACCTCAGGATCAAGCCGCTTGTGAGCTCTTGAGACACTGTCAATGTAGAAGAGAGATTTGCAAAGACCTGGAGCTCTAACAGAGCAGGGGGGCCGAAGAACCAGCAAAATGCAAATTATTAACGTCAAAGAGACCAGTGAACTCTAGGTGTTTGGAAAGAAGGACTTCAGGTTAAACACTCATAAAATTACCTCTTTCATATTTATATGGATGGAGCTGGAACACATTCTTCTTAGCAAAGTATCTCAAGAATGGAAGAAAAAGTATCCAATGTACTCAGCCCTACTATGAAGCTAATTCATAGCTTTCACATGAAGGTTATAACCCAATTATAGCACAAGAATATGGGGAAAGGGGCAAGGGAGGGGAGGGGAGAGGGGAGGATGGGTGGAGAGAGGGTAATTGGTGGGATCACACTTATAGTGCATCTTAGAAGGGTACAGGTGAAACTTACTAAATGCAGAATACAAATATTTTCCTACAATAACCAAGAAAATCCCATGAAGGTATTGTTGAACAGTTGGATGAAAATATTTCTGATTGTATATGAAGCTAGCACATTGTACCCCATGATTGCACTAATGTACACAGCTATGATTTAATAAAAAATAAAAATTATAATCTTCACAAGGAAAGGTCTAGCCCCATAGAAATATTTTCACTGATTTAAAAGTAAATACTTAACACTAATAAGACATAAGTTTTATCCAGATTACTTTTATGTGGTATTTCACAAAGAAAGATCCTGACAAAAAACTCAGCTTTCTATTTCTATGATGCAAAAGACAGTCAATTATAGGCCAGGTGGGGTGGCTGATGCCTATAGTTCCCAGCACTTTGGGAGGCCAAGGCAGAGGGTTGCTTGAGCCCAGAAATTGAAGGTTGCAGTGAGCTATGATCATAACCCTGCTGCATTCTAGCTTGGATGATAGAGCAAGACCTCACCTCTAAAAAAAAAAATTGGGGGCAGAAAAAAATTTCTAATGGCTTAGGTTATTTTCCTTAACATATAATTCTTTTGAGAAGAAGCCCTAAAGTCCTTGAAAAAAACAAACTTATCTTCCCAACCGCTCTGTCATCTCAACATATATAGTTATTATTTCACTAATTAGGTAAGGAGACGATATTTGATGATCTCAACTTACCGTCAGTCTAGAAGATCTGAAGTACTGATCTAGTCCAGGACACAACCCAGGATTTCACCCTGGTGAGGAACTTCCTTATTCTTCTAAGACCACTAGCATTTGCTCAAACCCAATGGGCACCCTTGCCCTGTCTCAGCCTAAAAGCCAAACTGATATCCTTGCCCTTGTCTACCTATTTTACAAAAGGCTGGTCAATTATCACAGTAGAGTCAGGATTTGGACATAGCGTTTAATTACATAAATAAGCTCAGGAAAGGGCTTTTGTAGCAGTTGATCTCACTAAAGTAGAAATGTATGGGCTGTTTTCTACTGAAAAGAAAACAGAAAGGGAGAAGCCAAGTGACAACTAAAAATAGGCAGATAAAGATAAGAAGAGACACATATGTCCCACAGCGAGGAGCTAATGAAGTCAGCAGATCCCTGTTGCTCTTTGCTCAGATGGGAGTAGGCCTGGCTCTGCAGATGAATGGTGTAAAGTACAAATACTGCCAGAGAGGAGGACGTGTAAGCAGCCATGAAATATTGCTGTCTTTCTGAGAAACTGGGTAACTGGACAAGACCCTTCTGGATGGTGCCCAAGATAGAATGTGAAAATGATAAGGAGCCCAATGTACAGCGTTTCCTTAACGCTGAACATTCTTCCTACTGAAGAATGTTGAACAAGCTTTTACACAGCATACAAGCAGAGTCCAAATAAGTAGGGATTGGGGATGGGGAAGAGGAAGTGTGGGGTAATAATAGCCCCTGGGGCAAAGTTCCTGGATCCTAAAGCACAAACGAGAGTCATTCATTTGTTTGTTCATGCAATAAATATTAACTTCCTATGTGCTCCAAATATTATTCTGGGTGCTGGGAATACAACACCAAACAGGACAGACAGGGTACCAGCTCTTCTGGGGTGTACAGGCTGGGGCAAAACACAACTATGCACATATACAAAAGCATGCACGCTTTACATAAATTCAAATACAATAGGCTATAGAACAGAGTGTGACCTGGGGTTATTGGTTACTTCAGATAGGTCAAGGAAAACTTCTCTGGGAAGGAGACTCGAGCTGAGACCTAAATAACAAAGGGAAGTCAGGCTTACAGCGATCTGTAGACCAGGGAGGGAGAAGAGAACTATGTGGGCCTTAAGGTAAGATACTACTTGGCATATATGAAGACACAGTGGGGACTGGTTGGGACTGCCGTAGAGAGCTCTGGGAGAGGGGAAGGAGACAAGGGGCAGACACAGGCAGGGGGCACATCACATCAAAGACATCACCAAGGGAGTGGGCCTTCCTTCTGAGCTCAATGAGAAGCCAGCAGAAGAATTAGAGGGAGTGACACAGTTACAGAAACCTGTCTCACTGCTATCTCTATGGACTGCAAGACGCAGAAAGACAGGAGGAGCCATGAAGTCTAGTTAGAGGTGGCAGAGGTTTGGGAGGGGTGTCAGCAGAGGAGGCAGGAGAAGTGGATGGACTTAGGTCAATTTGGAGACACTACAATAGGTCATAGTGACACGCTGGATGTGAGCTATGAGGGAAAAAGAACCAAGGGTGATGCCAAGGTGTAGGGCTCGAGCAGCTCGAGTATGTAATGGTATTGTTTACTGAGATTGGGGACAGGGAGGTGAGGCCTATGGAGAAAGTAGGTCTGAGATTAAAACTTCTGGTTTCTATACATTAAATCCTAGGCATCTCTCAGATTCAAGTCTGGAAGTTAGGTTACTGATGTTGAGTTAGTAAACAGAAGGTATTTAAAGCAAAAGGCCCCATGAGATAACCCATAAAAAGAGTATGATGAAATTCAAGGAAGGATCAAGTGTTGGAGGCTTTCCAACGAGTAGAGATCAGAGGGAGGAAAAACCAAGGTCTAGAAAAAACAAGAAAGTGTGTATTGACATATGCCATCTGCCAAGAAAAAAAATATTCCAAGAAACAAAAAGTGACCTGTTACATCAAATGTTTCTGAAAGTCAAGTAACATGAGAAGAGAAAATCAACCACCTCATATGGCAAGATGAAGTCAGCAGCGACCTTGACAACTTAATTTCAGTGGACTGATGGGGTTCAACCCAAGTGAATGGTTTGAACAAGATTGGAGGATGAGGAAGCAGAAATGAAGAACACAGCTTTTTTCTAGAAGCTCTGCTATAAAGGAGGGCAGAGAAATGAAGTAGGTAGATGGGAGTCAAGGAAGGTTGTGGTTGTTAACTTTTTATTTCAAAAAATACAGAAAAGTCAAGAGAACAGTATAATGGAGCCCCACGTCACCCAGCTTCAACAATTACCAACTCCTTATCTCACTTCTTCCACGTCTTCCCCACTTATTCTCAACTCTCCACCCACAGAATTATTTGGAAGCAAATCTCAGATACCATTTCAAGGGAAGATTTTTTTTATTATTATTAAATCATAGTTGTGTACATCAATGCAATCATGGGGTACAATGTGCTGGTTTTATATACAATTTGAAATATTTTCATCAGGAAGATTGTTTTTAATTGAGAAACATTGTTTTAAAAAAAGGAAAACAGAAAACCCTATAGTACAGTGATTTCACTTAGAATATTCCAGTTCCATCACTTTAACAGACCAACTTCAACAAACCATATAACCTTTACTCTTTTAAAGCAGTAATTCTCAAATGATGGCCCATGGAGGGGGTTTCAAGTGAGCAGCAAACTGATGGTGAAACACAAGTCCTTCCATAAGCTCTAATGGATGAAGTCCAAGTTCACAATCTTTTGTTGCCTTTTACTTTTTTTAGTTTTATACTTGTGCACAAGTAACTGCTCATTAAGTAAATTATTTAGGATTACTAAAATTAGCACATTCCTAGAGTTTCTAGATGACTCTCAATAAAAATTATGGTGGAAGTCTGATTGCCACACAATGCCTGGCACCGCTGCAGAGCACATATAGAGATGGCTGGGATTTCTGTAAAGTAAGGGAAGGATGCCAATCACCCATGTGTATCCTGAATTGCTCATGATTTGCAATTTTCCCATTCTTACTGTTTCACTACAAATTACTTAGCTTCAACAGCAAGTTAGTGTGTATATTTTTTTTGCTAAGGTCTCAGAATATAATATTACATATTTTATCATTAATACAAATTTGTAACTTGTTCAATCATTGGTTATCTGATATCCTGGGAATCAAGATTTGAGACAAAAAAACTTAAAATCTAAAAAATTCTATACATTGTTAACTGCTTCTGTGCTTTGAGAGGAAACTTTAATTTTATTTTAGCTATGGAAATTTCAGTCCTGTTGAGACAGGACTGAAGTTAAGAGCACAGACTGACTCAAGAAAGTGCAGGTTCAAATCAAGGCTTTGCTGCTTAGCAGACATGTGACCTTAACTTTTCCATTTCTCAGTTTCCTCCTCTGTAAATGGGAAGAATAATAGCACCTGCTTTGCATATTTAAATGAGTGAATGTCCATAACTGGAACAGTATGTGGCACAAATTCAATTCTATATTTTTCCATGGAAAATGTATCTACTATACCAATTAGAATGACAATTCCAGTGACTCCTATAGTTCATGATACCAGGATTAGAAGAAAGGTAAATTTGAAAATCACTGATGTATAACTTGAAATCAACTTAAGTGGTAGATCTAATAGCATAAATAGTGGCTACCTTTATACTAAAAGCTATTTAATCCATAATACAACCAAACTATTCACTAAAAGTACTAGCTTGACTTCTGGATGTTGGAACTATTTAGTGAAGAAAGCAAGGAGACATGAATCCTTTCTTGAATGCTGGGAAGCCATAGAGAACATTACAAAATAGGCAGAGGGGCTCTTCAGCACCCCCTCATCACCTTTCTAGAAGCCTCTACCACCTTCTAACTCCACGCTCTCTAAGCCCCCAGGTACCTGATAACCTGATTTTGTCCTGAGTCCTTTCCTATAATACTTAGCAGGCCAATTTTCTCCTAAGGAATTCTGTTCTTCTGAAATCAATTATTCTCTAGGATCTTCTACCCCCAGCTATGAGTGAACAAAAAAATTTTTGTTGTTGCTGTAACTCCAGTGATAAAGGCCCTTATCCAAAATTCCTCAAACAAGTGCTGGTGTGGATGAGGAGAGAAAGGAACTCTTATACATTGATGGTGGGGTTGCAACCCAGTACAAGTGCTATGGAAAATTTGAGATATCACAAAAAACTAAATGTAGACCTACCATTTGATCCAGCACTCCTACTAATAGGTATTTACCCAGAGAAAAAAAAGACATTTTATAAAAAAAAAAAAAAAAACTTGCATTCAAATGTTTATAGCAGCACAACTCACAATCTCAAGGATATGGAAAACAACCCAAGTGTCCACCAATACATGAGTCAATTAATAAAATGTGGTAAAAGTATACCATGGAGTACTACTCAGCCACAAAAAATAATGGTGATCTAATTCATTTTGTAACCACCCGGATGGAATGACCATTCTTCTTAGTGAAGTATCATAAAAACAGAAAAACAAACACCACGTGTACTCAATACTAAATTGGAACTAGTCAATCAACACTTACATGCACATACGGAAATAAAACTCAACGGGAATGAAGTAGGTGGGAGAGGGGAGGAGGGGTTGGGTTAATTCACGCCTAACTGGTACAATGTCCACATTCTGCATTAAGGGCACCCTTATAACCCTGACTTAAAACGTACAAAAGCAAATTATATAACCAAAACATGTATACTTCTGCAATATTCTGAATTTTTTTGAAACTATAATAAAAAAGAAATACAACAAGAAAAAAATTATGGTTACTTGTATATGGCCAGTAATATCTTATGATTCTCAGTATTCCTATTCTTAAAATAAATTTATCCAAATCTCTAATTATTGGAAATTAAGGCAGAGTAACAAAGTGAAGTAAAAAACTTCAACCAGTCCAGGCCACCACAGAGCCTGGAAACCAGGCTTGAGATCAAAAAATCAATTTGCACTCTATGTTCATGGTTTTCTTCCCTCTATTTTGAAACTATATAGTATTTCTTTTATATTATTATTTTTCATTGATAAATAATTATATATATGTAGAAAGCAAAATGTGGTATTTTGATGTGTATATTCATTTGGAATGGTTAAATCAAGCTAATTAACATATTCATCACCTCCAATAGCTGCAATTTTTTGTGGTACAAACATTTGAAATCTACTGTCAGCAATTTTGAAATACCCACTACATTATTATTAACTATCCTCACCATGCTATGCAACAGATCTCAAAAATTATTCCTCCTGCCTGACTGAAATTTTATACCATTTAATAAATATCTCCCCAACCCTGCCTCCACTCCCACCCGCAGCCCTGTATGAGATCACAAGGTATTTCTTTCTGTGCCTGGCTTATTTAACTTAACATTATGTCCTCCAGATTCATCTATGTTGTCACAAATGACAGGTTTTCCTTCCTTTTTAAGGCTAAATAGTATTCCATGGTGCATATATACCAGATTTCTTTTATACGGTCATCCATTAATGGACACCTAGGTTGATTCCGTATCTTGGCTATTATAAATACTGCTGCAGTGGGACATCTGGCACCCTAGCCAGCTCAGCGGAGCCGGCGGACCTGCCGCCTCCTCCGTGGAGGTGTTGGTGCTGCGGCAACCAGCTGAAGAGCCAGTGGGCTGGATGACAGGCAATGAGGGGGACCTACAACGCCCACCAGAGGCTCCAATAGCCAAAAAGGCTGGACAACTGCTGAGGAGACACTTGTGCCTTGGTGTCTCCTTCACTTTACACTTGGGACTAAATGTGGAACCCCCATTTCCTATGCCTAGGTC
>CAUYRH010015128.1:0-41081 GCA_963574655.1 Perodicticus potto | reverse complement strand
TGTATACGTAAATACATGAATTTTACTGAATGTAAGTTAAGCCACCACTAAACACACAGAGTATGAATACAAGATTTTTTTTCTTTTTGTAGAGACAGAGTCTCACTTTATCACTTTATCACCCTCAGTAGAGTGCCGTGGCGTCACACAGCTCACAGCAACCTCCAACTCCTGGGCTTAGGCGATTCTCTTGCCTCAGCCTCCCAAGTAGCTGGGACTACAGGCACCTGCCACCATGCCTGGCTATTTTTCTGTTTTGCAATTTGGCCAAGGCTGGGTTTAAACCCATCACCTTCGGTATATGGGGCCGGCGCCCTACTCGATGAGCCACAGGCACCGCCCTGAATACAAGATTTTTAATCTAAGCCAAGGGTTGACAAACAACCCCCAGACCCTCTGCCTGCCTCTGTGAACACAGCCACTCCCAACCATCCCACGCCACCTGTGTGCTGCTTCTATGCTGACCACCCCCTAGAGTCCTCCTTCCATGAAACAGGCAGGGGGTGGAGGGGCTATCCTGCTACTTGGGCCACCCCAGCACTTCCCTCTAACCTCCAGGCTTTACCCCTCCTCTGTGACACAGTCTTAACAGCAGTACCTAACTCACAGAGCTCACGGTACCAAAAGGACCTAGAACACTCCCTAACCAGCACGAATGATCAAGATTGTGAAGACTGTAAGCTCTGCCCTGTCACGTTCATTCCTGCCAGCACAGACTCTCCTGTGGGACTCTCCCTGCCAAGTGCCCACCAATCCCTCTGGAAGCTTCTCCTGCCCTCCCACCACCCTCTACCTCTCCAAGCGGACTCCCTATCCTGTTCCAGAATGGCCTGGGTCGCCCCTCTCTTGCCAGCCTGCCGAGGTCCTGAGTGACCTCCGCTTCTGGGTGTCAAGGGAAGACGGGGAGGGAAAGCCTCAGGACGAGGCAGCAGACGTGAGAACCAGGCCTGGAGCCAGGTGTGGGTCCCTTGGGAAGAAAACCATCTGGTCTTTGAAGGTGCCACAGGGCACAGCCCTGGGCCACAGGGCTGTGGGAGCTGGAGTGATCTTAAAGGCCCAGCTGGGCCTCTCACAGACTGGGGGCTGAGGGAGGAGAGTCTGGGAAAACACCCCCCAACAGGAAGGCAACGAGCTGGCTGAACTCACCCAATTCCCCAGCCACACCCAAATGGCCCCCAAAATGAGAACAGGCATGTAAGACAGTATCATGAAGGGCCCACTACCATCCTCCAGGAGGCAGCCCCGGGGAGGCCCGCACCCCCAGCCAGACGACCCATGGCTACCCCAGACCATGGCAGGACACCCGCAAAGCTCCCCACAATCCTGCCTAGGCCATACCAAGGGCCTGGGTCAGACAGTGAGGCAGGACCAGGATGTAGCTGTCCTGCCAACTTCGACATGGCATGGGAAGACTCCAAGACATTACCACCATCCCAACCAAGGAAGAGTACTGACCCCACTCTCTAAGAGACGACCCCAGTGACACCCACCCTGGGATCTGGCCACAGGATGAGAGAGGAAACACTTCAAACAACAAGGAGCCTGGCACAGAACCCCAGCCCCAGGGCCTGCCAGCCACCTGCTGGGCTGGGTGCTGCACACACGCAGGACCTGCGCTGGGACAGGCACAGAGCAGGGACTGGAACCCAGACCTCTGCAATCAAAGCAGAGAACAGGCCACACTGCCCAGCTGCACAGGGAGAGGCAGGACAGAAGGGGGGAAGGACTCAGCACAACCAGTGGAACAAAAGCCACAAGATCAAACACCAAAAAGAAAGAAAATCCCAGACTCCAGCTGGTGTCCTGTTGAGTCAAGCAAAAGAAAAGGTCTCCAAGAGGTGTCAGTTAAGAAAAAATTAAAAGACTAAAGTTCATCCACTGGGGACTTGGCTTCCGAGCAAATTGCTTTAGAAGTGGGAAACCCATGTATTGCAGGCCCCTGGAGAGCTCTCTCAGATAAAGAGAGTCTGATGAAGGGAAAGGCATGGAGAAAGAGACAGCAGGGACAGGGTGAGCACAGGGCAGAGCCCCACACATAGGACCACTCCACACGTGACACAGCTGCAGGGCTCCAGCGCCCGGCAAGTGCCCAACACCATCAGTACAGGCCCTGGCCCCACAGGAGCTGTGGCAGTTCAGGGCCTGGGGCCAGGAGCTGGCTTCCTGGGCTCCTCGGGGACCCACTAGGCAGGCGGGCTGGAGAGAAGATGCCCAAATTTTGCAGCAGTACCTAGGCAGAAACAGGTCTCCAGAGGGGCAGCAACATTGGCAAGTGCACTCTGTGCCTGTCCCGTGCCAGGCCCTGTCTGGGCACTGGGACACATTGAGGGAAAAGCCACATGTCTGCATCTGGGTGTCATGAAGACAGGTAGTCTCCTGGCTGCTGCACGAGGCAGTGGACCCACAGTGGACGTCCATGTCACCCCCGTGAGAAAAGGGGCACACAGCCAGGGCCAGGCCTGAGCAGTGCCCACGGAGAAGGACAGGTGGCAGGGGAGGCACACCACACACGGCAGTCAGGGTGGTGCAGACATGTCCCTTAGTCTCAGCTGGGAAGCGGGGGTGGACCGTTGTAGTTCAGGGCCTGGGCCAGGAACAGCTTCCTGGGCTCCTAGGGACCTGCAAGGCAGGCCCAGAAGCAGCAGACAAGCATTCAGCCACTGGGCAGCCTCTGGTGCACTGCCAATGAAATTTACCAGCCAGGTCATCAGGGCACATGCAACATGGCCCCCCAAAGGCCTGACCCTTCAATTAGCAAATCAAGTGGCTTAATGAAAAAAAAAAAAAGAAATCAAGCTCCTGACGCCACCAGCACTAAGCTCTCTGGCCAGCTTCTATACACAGAGAAACCCAGTTGCAGGGTGAAAGCCTGCTTCTTCCCCAGGCTCCACGGGCTCCATTAAGTCCCCAGCAGCCAGCCTAGGCCCAGGTGGCAACTGATAAAGATGTGTGAACATGTGGGGGACAGGAGCAGCAAGGAAGGGGTGGCAGGCCTGGGGAATCCTGCCTCCCACCTCTGGGGTATGCATCAGGCTCAGGGGCCTTGGAGCTCCTTACGCAGCTGGCTTCAGGGTCAGCTATTAGAAACATGTAGAGAACACATTCCCACTACAATTGGGGGAGATGGGGCACTGCACAGGCCGCCTGGGCCTCAATCCTTACTCTGCCTGAACCAATGTGCAACCTTGAGAAAGTCACTCCATCTCTCCTTTCTATCCCTACAGCCAGGAAGGGAAAGAACAAAAGACATAGGCAGACACACAATGTGCACCATGGTGCCCTCTTTTTCCCTCAAAGGACACCTAAGAATCGCCAGGGTGACACTGGCTGACAGGCCTGCTATAGTCTGAGTGTCAGTGTCCTGTGAGTGCCAAATCCTAACCACTAGACAACCAGGGAGCACTATGTGTCCTGTGATATTCACATACTACTCCTACTCCCAAGGGAGTAGTATTAGGAGGTGGGGGCTGTGGGAGGTGAGTAGGTCAGAAGGGTGGAGCCCTCATGAGTGGAATTAGTGTCCTTTACGAAAAGGACCAAAGAGAGCACTCCAGCCCTCCTTCCACCATGTGAGGGCACAGTACCAACTCAGCAGCATCAACGTGGAACCAGGCCCTCGCCAGAACCTGACCCTGCTGGCACCCTGATCTCAGACTTCAGCCTCCAGAATGGTGGGAAAGAAATGTCTGTCACCAGTTTATGTCATTTTGTTACAGCAGCCCTAAGGGACCAAGCAGGCTCCACACCCTGGAGGATGTGCAGGGTGAAGGGACGAGGCCAGCTGAAGAACCTGCCCAGACACAAGACTCTTGGTCACCAGCACAGGGTGATAAGCCCGAGGTGGGGCACAGGCCCCAGGGTGTGAGGGAACAGATGCTGCCCACCCACGGACAATGGCAGCTGAAAGGCCACTTCCGCAGCAGGACCAGGCCCAGCAGAGAGACTAGCCCAGGGACACTGGGCTCAAAGAGAAGGATGCACTCCCAGAAGGCAGAGGACACTTGCTGACAGAGCCCCTTGCACCCGCCACCCGTCTCTCTGCTATGCCCACCCTGGCACTGCCTGGCACCACAGGGAAGTAGTCACATTCTCAGAGCCCACCTCATCCCTCCAGGAGCTCTAACACTCGTGTCCCCAGCAGACATGTAGACATTCGTCATCCATGGTCCAGAAAACCAAAGGAGAATCATATGAATTCCAGATGGAGCAAAGGGCCAAACAGTGTAAAAATAAAATAAAAAACATTAAAACAACCCAGAAAAAAGCATCTAGCAAATACAAAAGCAATGTTTTACACGCACACACACACACATAAACACACATACAGAAAGACACACAGGGGTGCACACACACACACAGATTGGGGAACATGTTAATAAAAAGCTTCCATAAATCCAAATGCAACATAGCCAAAATTAAAAGGCAAAAGATAAAGTGAAAACATATTTGCAACAAATATGCCAAAGGTTGCCATTCTTAATATATAAAGCACTCCTACAAATTTATTTTAATGAACTAAACTGAAAAAGTGAGTAGGAAAAGGCAGTGACCCCTCAGCACATAGAGATGAACCGGCAGGGCATCACAGCAGAGCTAGTCGTGAACAGAACGCAGTGCCCTCCTCAGATGATGCCCATGGACACCGGGGTAGGGGCAGCATCCGGGCCCCCCAGTCTCAGGCAAGGCCTGCGGGGGTACAAAGAAGCACAAGCCCCTCCCAAACAACCAGGCAGAGAGCCCCCCTCCCCCCGCACCCCAGGAGCTGTGCTGGGAGGAATCCAGACAAAAGCACCCAGAAGCTGGAAGTGCGCAAAGCCAGGACACAGAAACCAGGAGCCGCCCAATAGTCAGTGACAGCGCCATAACCACACGAACGACGTCACATACCTAGACAACGTGGAGCAACTCTAAGTAGCATCTAAAAATACACATTATGTGGGTAAATGCTCAGAAGACAATGCTAAGGAGAAAGCAGGGCCACAAGAATGCACAGAATGTGTGTGACCATTATCTCACAAGAGGCACGAGCAATTCCAGTTCCTGGCTGACGATGAAGCCACCACTCTGGAAAACTGTTGGGTCACTTCTGATAAAGATGCATTCGTCCTGACCCAGCCACCCCACACCCACGCACTTAACAGGATAGCCCTGTACGCCCTGGTCAGGCAGCCTTGCCAAACAGCCCTGGCACAGGGGAAAGGACACACCGCGGCTGTCCACATGCACTGGTACACAGGCCATCATTGCAAAGGGAGAAGGCTCTGATGCCACAACCACAGGACAATTTGTGAAGCACAAGAAGCCAGGCCAAGGAGAGACACACTACATGACACAATTTCTGGAAATTCCAGAAGAGGCAAAACTCACGTCAGTGAATGCAGGAGGGTCGGGAGAGGGAGATGGGGCAGGAGACGGGGAGTGGTCACAGAGACTTGCCTGGGTGAAAATGTCCCAGATCATATTCATTACATGAATGAAAGCCACCATCAAAACTCGGCACACTGAACGTTTGTGATCTGTGAACCTTCTGTATTAATCACATGACCAAAATAGTGCGTGTGCACAGGAAGACTGGGAGGAAATACCGCGGCACCCACAGCCACGCTAACGGGCTGCAGTAGAGATGGGAACACACCCTGCCCAGGTTACGGAGCCCATCACAAGGAACCATGCACTGTGGTTCCACTTACAGAAAATCTTCATTAATCAGCCAATCCATAAAGCCAGAGAGGAGATTAGGGGCTTCCCAGTAGTAACAAGGAAGCACTCCAGTCTCTGCTTCTGGGGGTGACTGTGAGGAGTCTGCACTCACACCCAAAGTGCCTCAGAGAACCCAGGCATGTGATGTGCTGACAGGCCTGGGCACTGCTGCCAGGAGCCCCACAGCAGGCCTAGCACTCTCTGGCCACTCCAGCCTCTGGACACGAGCGTCCCTGTAGCCCCAGGAGGCCGCACACCCGAGGCCCCAGTTGCCATTTTCCCCATAGCAGGTGTCAAGCTCACAGGGCACTCTGACAACTCCCTGGACGTGCCTCTCATGTCAGCCTCTGAGGATAGGGCCAGCAGCATCCCTCTGCAGAGAAGGACCCTCAGCCCAAACAGGTCAGCACAGGGCAGCACACATAGTCCTGTCATCCCATCATAGCAGCTTGGGCAAGTGATTTAACCTCAAGAGCTGGTCTTCATCTGTATGACGGCACAGGTTCCCTGCCTCAGGAGGCCACTGCCAGCGAGGACAGAGCATGGTACTGCAGAACAGATCACATTTCAAAGTGAGTGCCACCACGGCTGCTGCATAGTCAAGGCCCCTCCTGTAACCAGGGCCTCTCCTCCCAAACCCTTAGCCCAAACCCAAGACCCAAAAGCCCCAGGCCCTCTCTCCTAGCTTAATAGAAGAATCCTACAAAGTACATGTGGTGCACTTATACCTGGAGCCCTGTAGCAGGGGACAAACAGCACATGGGCAGCTAGTACATGCCCAGGGCTCAGAGAGGTACTTGTGTGGGGGAAAGGGGCTTCCCCCAAAATAAACACAGCATGGCCAGCACAGCGCTCCCAGGGCACATGGGGAAGGAGGTCCACTCATCCATGCACCTTTGTTTCCCACAGCAGTTCTCAGGGACAGGCCCAACATGTACCACCAACCCCCTGA
Source organism: Perodicticus potto (assembly GCA_963574655.1). NCBI lineage: Eukaryota > Metazoa > Chordata > Mammalia > Primates > Lorisidae > Perodicticus > Perodicticus potto. The sequence goes on along the minus strand of CAUYRH010015128.1, from coordinate 34,429 downwards.
CAGCCCTCCTCTGCCCTAAGGGAGGTGCTGGCAGGTGCTCGTGCCAGGAAGACAGGCCAGAGAGAGAATGGAGCCAGATGGGGCAGCGTCAAGGCTACCAGCACACCTCCCACCCTAGGTCTGCATGGCACTCTACCTGAGGCCACTCAGCCCCCAAGTCAGGTGCAGTGCCAAACTCCAAGCTCAAGGCTCCAGCTTCCAGAGTAGTACCAGCTTCAGACCTCGAGGATTCCAGGCTGCTACAGCAGGCCCAGCAGGGCCAGGGGCCACCCCAATGCCACCCACCTCGACTTTTGACTCTGGCTAGACCTACTGACAAATGGAGCCTCTGGCAGGTACGTCAGTCCCAAGCAGGGACCTGAAGTATGGGGGGGAGGGTGGGGTCCAATCCCATTGTTCTCAGAGCATGAAGGGCCTCCGCATGCAGCTGTCCCCAGCAGAAGACAAAACTGAAGCTAGAGGGAGAGGGCAGGAGAATGCACCCAGCCTGAGCACCCTCTGCCAATCCTTCCCTGGGCACCTCCAAATCACAACAGCAGTAATGGGGTCAGGGGGCCTCTACTAGCTCTCCCCCATCAGACACTGCTCTAAGCATTTCGGATGCATTCACTCATTTTCACCTCCCAACGACTTAACAGGTAAGAAACTGAGGCACAGAGATGACGTACAGTGTTGCCCTCGGTGAGCCTGAGCTCCGCAGGAGCAGCCGAGGAGGGGTCCCTATGACGGATGTGCCCCATTCTGAGCAGCCGTGACAAGCAGGGCCGGCAGGGCCCAACCCCGTGCCCCACCACACCCCACCCAACGTGGGACCCCTTCTCAGAGCTCAAGAGCAAACTGCAGGCCCTGGCAGCACCCTCCCAGAAGGTGGCCCTGCCCCTGGGGAAGCCTGTAAACAAGCTGCAGCGTGAGGCTGCAATTTTATAAGATGCCCATAGTAGAGAAAAGGCTGGAAAGAGAATGGTCTGGAGAAAACTTCGGGAATTAGCACCCTGTGATGGGGACCATAGGGGACCCTCTCTTTCTTTCCTTTGCCTACCACCTCTGGGTTTTCTACAAGGAATGAGTACCACTTTTTGGAAAGTGAGATAAGGTCTTTTTTAAAAGATAAAAAGAAAAATGCCTCACAACCCACCAATGTCCTTCCCCACTCCTCCCTCACTCCATACCCACCCCCATAGCTGGCCCTGCAGCTTCCCGGTGTCACCCTAGGCTGGCCCTGCCCCAGCCTCCTGGTCCTGCACCCCAGATCCGAACGAAGCACACAGTGCCCTAGGCCCTTACAGCGGACCCAGCTGAAGAGGCTTGCCCCAGTCAGGGCCAGGCTCTGCGGAAAGCCACTCCTTCAGGAGTCCCTTCTGACTCTGGCCCTCGACTACCAGGGCACTGGGGAAACACCTACAGGGCAGGATAGCCCAAGGCCACATTTTAGCCACTTCCCTTCACTAGTGCCTGCCCACTCAGTGAATGTCCCCAGAACAAATGACTAAGTCCCATTGCCATGCCCAGGACAGTGAGGTGCTCAATGGTTCCCGGTGGGCGCAGGGGGCTGCAGTCCCAGCTGACATTTCATCCCTTCTGTGACATGGTGATGGTGGTCAGGGTGTTGGGGGGCTCAGGGCAAGAGGCAGAGGCAGGAGTGGGTCCCCAAGCCACTGGCCCTTGCTTGGAGGCTACAGAGCATGCCTGCCTAGTGGGAGTGAGAGGCAAAAGTGGGGCGCCCAGCTTGTGCTGGGGCCAGAGTAGGTGGGAGAGGAAAAGCCCATGCAGGGCACAACACAGCAAGAGAAGCCGCATAGCAGGCTTCACAGCCTTCTCATATCCTTCAGCAGCGCCAGCAGCAGCTCTGGGCCAGTCCCAACCCACTGGTGACCCAGGCATACACCACCGCCTCCCCATAGCTTGGCCTCCTTGGCCAGCCACAAACAAAGCAGAGGACAAGCCATGCCTGCCTCAGCCTCAGGAACAGTCAGCACCCGTGGGCACTACCACTCATCCTGCATGTGGGGGACATTGAGTCACACAGCCAGCTTGTGCCCACTCCCAGATGCCACCCAGTACCCCCTCAAGAGCAGGTGCCACCCCCTCCTTTGACTGGTACCTGACACCCCCACACACACAGGCCAGACGCTCGGCAGCATGGTGCTGAGGTAGGCAGGCCTGGAGTGCCCGGGTCCCCGAGCCCCTGCTGGCACCAGCCCTCTGCAGCCTCCAAGGGTGCATGCATAAGTGTGTGTGCTCGTCTGTGACAGAGAGCCCAAGGAAAAGGCCCAGCTGGGGGAATCTGCAATTACATGAATCAATGTTGTTATAGCAACTTCAACGCCACGTCAAACAGGACACCAGCCAGGCACCCCCGGCAACTCGCAGAACAACACACAGGTCAGACTGGAAAAGCAACGATGGCTTGCAGTACAAGAGGGCTGTCAGAGCACCAGCAAACACGCCCCTTCTCCCTCCTCCATCTGCCAGACCTGGCTGCACCCCAACTCTCCCCACGAAGGCCTGGCTCTGCCCCCCAGGCCAGCTGCCTGCACTATCAGCCTGTCCCTTCACCCCAGGATGGCAACAGTAGAGAAGAGACATGCCTGAGTCACCGGGCAGGGGGCAGGAAGCCCAGCTGTACCCTCAAGCAGAGACCTCCTGGGGTGAGGAGCCTAGCTGGGGCAGCGCGGGTAGAGGAGCAGCAGGGCCACCACTGTCATCTTCAGGCTGTGGGGAGGAGGGGCATGTGGCCCCTATTCCTCCACGAACACCCTCCCAGACAACCCAGCTTTCCAGGGGAAAAAAGGAGCCATTTCCCAGACAGGAAGCTGAGGCTCAGAGAGGTCAGAACCTGCCCCAGGCCACCCTGCGGGCCAGAGGCCAAGAAGGAATGCAGACCCAGGTCCTTCTCTTGTCAAAAGTGTGCTGGCCTTGTCCACTGGGCCAAGCACACGCTCTGAGCAGCCACCCCGTCAGGCTAGGAGCATGAAAGGCTGCAAAAGCCCAGCTCTACTGGGGAGAGGCCAGAGAGGTAGTCAGTGACCTCAGCAAGATGAGAAGGCCTCCAGGGCAAGCTGGCTAGGGGCACGGCTGAGCCCTCTTGTCACAGAGAAAAGGGCAAACACACAGCCCAGGCCCTCTACCCTGATAACATATTCTAGTGCTGCCCCAACTGCATCCTTATCAGGAAATAACCCTATCTCCTCTGCGTCCCCAGGCATAGTACCAGGCCCAGGGGAAGGAGGTCTGCCTGAGAGTCCTCACTGTCCGGGGTCAAAGATAGCCATGGTCAAGGAGGCAGCAGCAGCACAGGCTCAACACTATAGCCAGAAGTGTGTGAGGCTGGAGGAGCACAGGTGGGGGCAGCTGGTCTGGAGGGGCACAGCCACATGGCTGCGTTCATGGGGGCCAAGCAATGGTGGGTGTGCCAGGTCTGCCATTACACGGTGTGCTCACAGGGCACAGCTATGCTCTCAGCCTCCGTCACCACAAACAACCTCCTAGCTGTCAGGAAACAACATCGGCACTCACACCACCCACGTCAACCCCAGTGTTAGTACCCCAGACCCTGTCCTCCACAACTGGCAACACCATGCCACCCCCCTAACCACCTTCTTCACCCTCATGGGAGGGAGGCTGGCCAGGGGCTGGCTGTCAGTTTGCTCTAAGATGGGAGTAACTTGAGCAGGTTGATAGGCTGACCAAGGCAAGACCGCTCTTCAGGAATAGGGGCAACCACTTCAGCCTACCTCAGGACAGAAGGGAATGGAAGTCTTCCCCTTTTACAGATGGTAGTGGAGAGCTGGACCAGACCAGCACACAGGTGGTTGGACGCAGCAGGCAGTGGCCAGCGGAGGAACTATAGCCCCAGCTGAGCAGTACCCCCAAGCAGTGGAGAATAGAAGGAATACCATGAGGTTTTAAGAGTTTCAAAAGCTTCCAGATACTTCAACGACCTGGTATTTCTCCCTCACAAGAGGGGAGGGGGTGGTCTGTGCGAACACGATGAACAGTTCACAACTTCAGCAGATACCTGGGCAGGCACTTTCCTGGAAGGGGTTTGGTGAAGCACACATAGCAGGGCAAGGGTCGGGGACCCCAGTTCCCATTGTAAGAGCCTCAACATCTTGAAGCTTCAGTGACCCTCCATCAAACAGGAGCAACTTTGCTTGTTGGGCCACCCTCACAGATGAGGTGACATTGACAAACCTGTTTAATCACTGACAGGTGCTTCTCTCACTCTCAGAACCTCTCTGCTCCACTCCTTCCTGGGGACCCATCTACAACCCACAACGCCCCCTCCTCCCAAGCTCTCCCTGACACACACACACACACACACACACACAAACCCACAGCCACTCCCTTGATGCCCGCCCCCACTGTCTGGAACTGAGGGGGAGGCCAGGGAAGTGCTGGGATACCAGGGCAGACCTGTGCCCTCCAGCTCACCCAAAGGCCTGCAGGGAGGGAGGCAGCCAGGTGGACAGCACTGCCCCTGCCCTATCCCTGTTGCAAGCTCAAGACAGTGTCTGGACACTGTCCATGGTGCTTAAAGCAGCAGGCCTGAACCGGCTGCTGGCCTGCTCACAGCCCTGTGGTGCCCACACCTGCCCCCAGCTGCAAGCTCAGACCTGCCAGGCCTGGTGGCCTTACTGTTATGGTAGAAGGGGCAGGGATATGGATAAGTCTTTGCTAAGTGCCTGCTGTGCACAGGAACCAAAACAGGCATTTGAACCATGCAACCCTTTCTTAATGCTGGTTATTCTAGCAGGCTATGTAAGTGAGGAAACTGACTTCAAATGTTGAGTGTGGCTACATACATTCGCATACTGTTTCCTATTCACTTCTAGAAATCACATTAAAGCAGTGAGGAGAATGCTGCCTCCAAACTAACAAGCTAAAAGTTTAAAATCCAAACTTCCAACTTAGAAAAAATGGTAAACAAATACAATCTGCAGGCCCCAAAACACAGGTCATGGTTATTAGCAAGAGCAGAGCGCTGGCAGGGTCATTGCAGGTGGAAACAGAGCCCACTCGAGACACAGATAGGGTGCAGCAGGGGGCTGGTCTTGAGGGACACCTACAGAGATGTGCCACTGAGCACAGCCAGCACCAAGAACTCGAAGCCCCTTTTTGCCATACCACCAGCAACCAAACAGGTTAAGAGGGCTGGCACCAGACATTCCCTGAAAAGTCAACAGAGGAGTTGAGGCTCCACAAGAATCACCCGGACAGCTGCCTGTGCAGGAAGCAGTTTGCTGCAGTGTAGCACTGATGGAACAGACAGAGACTCAACTCTATGACTTCATCCATCCCCTACTTCTCTCAGAAGGGGGCCAGAGGACTCTGAAAAAGAACTGATCCGGAAAAAAAAAAATGCACTCCAAAATGAAAAACAAACTCCAAACAGCCAAAACAATCTTAAAAAAAAAAAAGAACAAAGTTGAGGGTCACATTCTTCCTTCTTCAAAACCCTCTACAAAGCTATGTGGCTCATTCCTATTATCTCAGCACTTTGGGAGGCCAAAGCAAGAGAAGCACTTGAGGCCAGGAGTTGAAGGCCAACCTGGGCAACATAAACAAATTTAAAAATTAGCCAGGCATGGTGGCACACACCACAGTCCCAGCTACTCAGAAGGCTGAGGCAGGAGGCTCCCTTAATCCCAGGAGTCTGAAGTTGCAGTGAGCTCTACACTGCACTCTAGCCTGGGCAACAGAGCAAAGTCCTGTCTCCCAAAATAACAATTATGGTAAGGCATAAAGACAGACATACAGACCTGTAGGACAGGATAAAGACCCAAGAAACAACCCATGATCATGGTCATGTGATCTTCCACACAGATCCAAGACCATCCAATAGGGAAAGGGCCATCTTTTCAACAAATGGCGCTAGAAAACTGGAAAGACTGGATAACCCTATGCAACAGAATGAAATTAGACCCTCACCTTCAACAACATAAAAAATTTGTCTCAAAATGTACCAAAGACTTAAATGTAAGAAACCAAAATTATAAAACTCGAAGAAGAAAACAGGAAAAAAGCTTCATGCCATTGGATTTGGTGACGATTCCCCAGTTGAGACACCAAAACACAGACAACAAAAGAAAAAGTAGAAAGTGAGATGTTATCTAGACCAAAACCTCTTGTGTATCAAAGTTCACTACCAATTGAACAAAAAGGTTGCTCACACAGGGGAGAAAAGCTTGCAAATCACACATTTGTTAAGGGGTTAACATCCAGAATACTTAACAACACAACAAGAGTTGTTAACTCTTAACAACACAAAAACAAACAATTCAATTTTAAAAGTATCACGATGATAAAGACAATAAAAGTGAACAAAATGTGACAGGAAAAAAAGAAATTAAATCACTTGTAAGGAGAAGAAGAACCAGGCAGGCCTCCAATTCCTCCAAAACAACATTCAAAGTCAGAAGACAGTGCAGTGATTATCTCCAAGGCAGTCAAAGGATGACAGACTGACCAAGGGTTCCACCAACATTCAGACTGTCCCACAGGCCAAGAACCCACAGTTTTGAACATGCAGCATTTAGGGACCATTCCCATCAACCATTCTGAGAAAACGCCTCCACAAAAAACCTCAGCCAATCAAAAGGGGACAGAGAAGACGTAATCGATGCGCTTGGACTCCATCTGCCTGCAGACGTAAGACTAAGACAAGTATGGGCTTATGGTGGCAGGACAGATGCAGATAATAAGATGCCCTGACGATACAGTCATGACTCAACTAATAAAATCTAGGAAGGAAAAGAGAAAAGAAGGAGAGAGAGAATAATTAGCTCATTGCTTCATCAGTAACAACTTGAGTCAAGAGATATAATTTAAAGCTGACATTTCAATAACGAAAATACAAGTCGATTTAATAGTTTAAAGGCAAACACTGAGAAAGGTACTACTGTTGACTAAAATCGGGTTAGAGGAGGAAGAAAACAAAATATATCAATTTTGTAATTATGCATAGAAGGTTCATTAGTTTCCACCAGCTACCATATCATATTGCCAGAGATTTAGAAGCTTAAATCACAAATTTGCTCCTTAACAGTTTGTGCAAGTCAGGAGTCCAGGTGGGCTGCATTCCTTCCTGGAGCCTCAGTGGAAAGAACTCGGGGCTTGGCAAGAACCCGGGCTCTGGTGGTTGTAGGCCTGAGGTCCCTATCTCCTTGCTGGGACTGCCCTTAGCTCACAGGGCCCTCAGCAGTCCTTGCATTACAGAACCAGAAGATCTTTCTCGCTGTTAGGACCTCTCTGATGTCCCCCTCACCACATCTTTCTCACTTCTTACTGAAGGAAGTTCTCTGCTTTTTGGGGCTCAATTAACTGTGCTGGGTCTGCCCAGCTAATCCAGGATAATCAATCCTCCTTAACATCCACACCCTTACATGTGCAAAGTCCCTTTTTACCATGTAACATGACATTCAGAGAATTAGAGTGGGGCTATCTAGGAGAACAGGGACATTATTCTGCTTATCATACAAGGTACTTAGTAAATGATCCCTACAGATGTAGAGTGCTACAGGCATTATATGACATTCTCTGAGGTATTATTGTAATATCCCATACTGACAAAGGTATAGACTCGTCTAAATATCCAAAGACCCATGTAAACTGAAATGTAAAACAAAAAAAGAAGACAGACCATAGAGTAAAAGACTTACACACACACATACCAGAACTAAAGTCATATATAATTGACCTACTCATAAGTGTACATTAATTCAATTTAACTAGTACAAGGGAAAAAAGTTTCTCAGATTGAATCACAAAGCAAAACCCAACTTTATGCAGCATATAGAAGACACATTTAAAATAATTGGGAAGGATTAAAAACAAAAGAATGGGCAAAGGTATGTCAAAAAACATGAACTCAAAAAAGCACTAATCATGACCTCATAGCTAGACAAGGTAGAAATGAAACAAAGAAGGGCACTTTAATACTAACAAATGCACTTCAGAATAAAAATGTAATAGTTATAAATAGCTATGTACCAGATAACATAGCAACCAACATTCGCAGAAGCCACCAGGAGAAACAGACAGAAACATACCAACAGCAGAGACCAATTCATCCTTCTTGGTCCACAACAAAACAAAAGACAAATCTAAGTAAGGATAACACATGACCTAAACAACAATTAAGGTGGTAAAATCTATTGATAGACACATCGAATCTCTGTAAACCCAAAATAGAAACTCCACCTTCTTTTCAAGCCCCAGTGGAAAAGTGATGAAAACTGACTTCATATTAGGGCCTACACACAAAAAAATCTCCTGAAACCCAGAACTGCAAAAAAGAATAGTCAATACTCTCTCACCAAAATGCAACTAAAACAGAAAGCAACAAAGCCAAGAAATCAAAAGATCCTCTACTTGGAAATTGTAAAACTTGCTCCTGGCTGGACAATTTTAGAACTGTAATCTCAGCACTCTGGAAGGCTGAAGTGGGTGAATTCCTCGAGCCCAGGAGTTCAAGATAAGCCTGAGCAAGAGCAAGAGCCCATCTCTACTAAACATAGAAAAACTAGCTGGGCATGGTGGTGGCACCTGCAGTCCAGCTACTCAGGAGGCCAAGGTAGGAGGATTGCTTGAGCCCAGGAGTTTAAGGTTGCTGTGAGCTATGATGACTCCACAGGACTCTACCAGTGCAAAAGAGTGACACTCAAACCAACAACAAGAAAAAACACTTGCTCCTATATAACTCTTGGACCAAAAGGAAAATACAAACCAAAATCAGAGAATTTTTAGACAGCAATGAAGAGGAAAATATGCTCCATCAAACTTAAGCATCAATCCTTAAATACAAAATATTTTTTGAAAAGTATGTGAACATATGAATCAAGCATTCGCATCAAACATTTAGAAAATGAGTGAGAAGATAAACTGAGGAAAAATAGGAGATATTATGAATGCAAAAAGTAATAAGTCAAAAAGCAGAGAAACAGGACAATTAATTTAACAAATATATCTAAAAGGTAAATCTTTGAAGAAAAATTAAGACAACAAAAAGAAAACTACTGGCTGACCCAATTAAAAAAATAACAGGGCAAATAAGAGGGAAATAAGCACAGAAGCCAAAGAAATTGAAATAGTCATAAGAAATTATTTCACTCAAGCCTACATGAATAAATTTGACAAACTGGATGAAATTGATAATTTTCTAAGAAAATATAATTTACAAAACTGATCTAATAAAAGTTCCAAAATTGTTTAATTGTTCTGTTTAAATTTTTTTTATTTTTATTTTTTTTTATTTTTTTGCAGTTTTTGGCCAGGGCCACATTTGAACCCGCCACCTCTGGCATATGGTACCAGCGCCCTACTCCTTTAAACAGGCGCCACCCTGTTTAAATCTTTTTAAACAGAAAAATTTCCACAAGGAAAATAATAAGTAAAAAATCATAAGAGAATTCCCCTTTTCAAAACAAAAACAAAAAAGCACCAGGCCCAAAAAGTTTCACAGGGTAATTTTAACTACTTTTTAAAGACCAGAAAATTCAGTGCTATTAAAATTATTCCAGAGGATGGAATAAGAAATAAAGGTTCTATACTATCTTTTATGAAGCAAGTAATATTGACAGCAAACCAAAAAAAAAGTGCACACATAAAATAAAACTATAAACCAACCTCAATTACAAAGAGCAATATATAAACAACCAACTAAATATCAGCAGAAAGCTGTCACCAGCAGATTAAAAGAATTATACACGAGTATCAGACCAAGTGAAGTACATTCAAGGAATTTAAGAACGTCTCACTAAGAGCAACTCCATTTGTACCATCTGCCATGTTAACATAGCTAAGAAAAAACTATGATCATCCCATAGATGAATTTCTTAAAAAGCAGTTGACAAAATTCAACAATGATTCTTGATTTTTTAGAAAAGAAAATGCTCAATAAAATAGAAATATAGGTTCTTCTTTAACATATCTATTTCAATCCAAAGCCACATTCCGTTAATAAAGGCAACACCAGAGACACAGCAAAGAGACACCTGCTATAACCATTATTGTTACTATGTTGAAGGACCCAGCCCACGAAATTAGATAAGGGAAATAAACTAGAGTACAAAATTGGAAAGGAGAAAGTTAACTATCATTATTGCAGCTGACATGATGAACACTTGCAGAATCCAAGATAATACACTACAACCAAGAGAAGAATAATTCAGTAACATAGAAAGAAATAAAACTAGTACTTAGAAATCTAAAGTATTCACACATACATACAATAACTGAAAAGAAAATAGAAGATTTCTTACAATAACAATTGAAATCAAAAGTATTCACACATATATACAATAACACAGAAGAAATAGAAGAAAAGATTCCTTATAATAACAACCGAAAGAGTAAAATTCCTGAGAACAAAACAATTTAAAATATACTATAAAGCTATAATCAAAACAGAATGGTATTGGCATAAAAACAGTCACATAGACTAAGGAAACATGATTGTGAGCCCAAAAATAAATCCACAAATTTATAGTCAAGTGATTTTAGACAAAGGAACTCAAAATGGGAAATGGACACTCTCAATAAATGGTGCTAGGAAAACTGCTTCTCAACACACAAAGAATGACACTGGACACTCACCTCACAGCGTATACTTCAAATGAATTAAAGACTTACCGTAAGAGTTGAAATTGTAAAACTACTAGAAGAAAACATGGGGAAAAGCTTGAGGACATCAGTCTGGGCAATGATTTTTTAGATATGACCCAAAAAGGCAACAAAAGTGAAAATAGACAGATGGGATTATACCAAACTAAACAGCTTCTGCACAGCAAAGTAAATAAATAATCAACAGAGTAAACATACAAACTATGGAAGGGGAGAAAGTATCTGCAAACCACACAACTGATAAGGGGTTAATATTCAAAATATAAAATACAAGGAACACAACTCCACAGCAAGAAAACAAAAATCTGATTTAAAAATGGACAAGGGTCTTGAATAGATTATTTCTCAAAAGAAAACAAATGGCCAACAAGGACATTAAAAGGTGCCTAACATCACTAATTATTAGAAAAATGCCAATTAAAACCTCAATGATGTATTGCTTCACTTCATCCTTCCCCTGTTGGAGTGGCTGTTACCAAAAAGATGAAAGATTGTAAGTGTTAGAAAGGATATACAGGAGAGGAAACACGTGCACTCTGCCGGTGGTGATGTAAATTAGAACAGCCATTGTGTGAAACAGTATGGAAGTTCCTCAAAACAGTAAAAATAGAACAACCATATGATCCAGCAATCCCACCACTGGTTATTTATCCAAAGGACATGAAATCAGCAAGCAGAGAGAATCTCCACCCCCATGTTCACTGCAGCACTATTCACAACTGCCAAGGTACAGACTTGATCTAGGTGTCCACCAACAGAGGAACAGATAAAGAAAATGTACATGTACCCAATGGCACACTAGTCAGGCTTAAAGGAGAAACCCTGCCATGGTGACCACATGGATGAACCTGGAAGACACGATGCTAACTGAAGTAAGCCAAGCACAGAGGGACACAGCGCATGGTCTCACTCAGACGTGCAATCTACAGAAGTTGATCTCACAGAAGTAGAGAAGGATGGTGGTACCAGAGGCTGAGGAAGAGAAGATATTGGTCAAAGGAAATGAAATTTCAGTTAGATCAGAGGATAAGTTCAAGAGATATATTGTACAACATGGTGACTGCAGTCAATAACAATTGCTCGCAGGTGCATAAAAAGGCACGCTCCCTCTGGAGGGTAATTTGGCAGGGTTCACCAAATGACAGTGTGCACCTTTTGACCTAGCACTTGTTCTTCTGAGCATTTATTCCACATGCATCTTGTACTTACACACATACAGAATGGCATATTAACAAGGTTATTCATTCGGTAATAGGAAAAGATTGAAAATAACCTAAACTTCCATCAGCAGAGGACTATTAAATCAATTTGGGCATGTCCCCACCACATAATAATCTGTAGTTGTCAAAAAGAAAAAAAGGGGCCAGGTGTGGCTCAGACCTGTAATCCTAGCACTCTGGGAGGCTTAGTCCAGTGGACTGCCTGAGCTCACGGGTTTGAGACCAGCCTGAGCAAGAACAAGACCCCGTCTCTAAAAATAGCCAGGTGTTGTGGTGGGCACCTGTAGTCCCAGCTACTTGGGAGGCTGAGGCAAAAGAATCACTTGAGCTCAAGAGTTTGAGGTTGCTGTGAGCTATGACACCACAGCACTCTACTGAGATGGAAAAAATGAGACTGTCTCAAAAAAAAAAAAGAAAGAAAACAATAAAAGGAACACTATGAGAACACGGGAAGATCCTCATGTTAAAACCAAGATGTAGAAATTTGTTATAACATGACTTGTGAAAGAAGAAGGAAAAAAATAAAAATATATATTTATATCTGATGTGTATAATAAACCCCTGGAAGGGAATACAGTCATTTGTCGCTACCAATGAGGACACATTCAGAGAAATGTGTCCTTAGCAATTCTGTCCTCAATGCACACGTCACAGAGTGCACTTAGGCCAACCCTCCTGGTGGGATGGGACCCGTCTGGGTGAGGCCCCCAGCTGCTCCAGGGGAGAGACCTGCGCAGCCCGTAGCTGGTGGTGCAGCCCCTGTGCCTGTCACACGGAGGGGTGGGGGAGCACGTGTCTACACACACCTCAGCATGGACAAGGTATAGTAAAATACGGCATAAGAAGCTAAAACTTGCACACCTACTTGGGCACTCACCATGAATGGAGCCTACAGGACTGGAACTTGCTCTGAGCAAGTCAGCAAATGACAGGTGAGTGGATGAAAAGGTCTAGACTTTTTAATAAGTAGATGTTACTAAATAAATGGTAACACCTGAGCACACCGCAGGCTTCGCACACTTAAAAAGCACTACACTACGCACCATTTGTAAAATTTTTCTTCTTCAATAGTAGATTAACCTTGGCTCACTAAAACATTTTTATTTTATGAACTTTTTAATATTTTTAGCTTTTTATCCCTGTAATAACACATACCTTAAAATGCAAACATGTTGTACAGCCTTACAAAAAGATGTTCTTTCTCTATACCCTTATCCTAGAAGCTTTGCTCTATTCTTAAATTTTTTTTTTTTTTTACTTCTTAAACTTTCTTTTTGCAAATTAAGACACAACCACACATTAGCCCAGGCCCACACAGGGTCAGGATCTTCCATATCACCGTCTCCACCCCCACATCTTGTCCCACCTGAAGGTCTTCAAGGGGGTAACACACATGGAGCTGCCGTCTCCTGGGACAGCAATGCCGTCCTCCAGATGCCTCCTGGAGGGCCTGCCAGTGTAGAACATGTACACTCTAAATAAACGATAAATATCTAAAAATAATAAAAAGAATAGTAAATATATAAACTGGTACATTTTTCATTTGCAAGTAGAGTATACTGCACATAATTGCACATAACCGTGTGTGCTGCACTTTCACATGACTGGCAGTGCATAGGTTTACATCAGCATCACCGCAAACGTGACACCTTCTGCTATGACATTACAATGCTACCATGTCACTAAGTGGTAGAAATTTTTCAGCTCCATCATCTTATTGGACCACTGTCATGTGCAAGGCCTATTGCTGACCAAAACATTGTTACACACTGCTTGACTACATGAGATGCTCAAAACTGTGGCAACGCACGCACGGAGATAAGAGCTGGACCACTCAGGGAGGAGGAACTTAACTTCCTACTTACTGCATGCTTCCTTATGTTTTTAACTTTGAAATCCCTGAACTCCTCTAACTACTAAAATAAAAGGACTTTAGGATAATTAAATTGTGGTACAACCACACTGCGGAATAAGACTCAGTAATAAAAAGAAACCACTACCACACTTGCAACGGCTGGCGAACTCTCCAGGGAATTATGGAGCATGGAGAAACCAATCCCCAAAGGTCACATACTTATATGAATCCATTTTGATAACATTCTTGAAATGACAACATTATAGAAACAGATCTGTGGTCCCCAGGAGTTAAGGGAAATCACTGAGGCGGGTGCCCAGAAAGTCTCAGCAGGTAAGCAGCCAAAACAAAGGGCCAGCAAAGGATGTGGTAGTGTGGGGCAGCTCCTCCAGCCAGCCCTGGTGCCTACACGTGTGTTCACTGCTCACTCCCTATGGATGTTCCTGGGTGGGGCCCTGGACACAGAAACAACTGCAATGCCACAAGGATGAGCCACTCCAAGACATTCTCAGGAGTCTTTTCCCCTCCCTCTACCTTGCCTTCCATGGACGAGTCAGCAAATGCCAGGCCCAGCCATGGTGCCAGCCCTGTGGTCAGATGGATGGGGCTGCTTCCTAAAGGCAGCAAGTAGCTGAGTCTTAAACACTAAAGTGAGGTCACCAGCTGGGCCATTCCGGGCAGAGGGGTAGCCCCAGCAGAGACGCTGGAATGGGATGGGCAGCTTCCCCAGAGGCTGAAAAGACAAGGAAAAGTGGCAAGCACCAAGTGAGAGAGCAGGCCTTTATGTTGTGAGGAAGGACCCCTGCCAGGACTCCATGCCTTGGCAAGATAAGCCAGATCAAGAGTGAATCCAAGCAGCCCAGGCTCAAGCTGCAGACCAGCGAGAATACCCTGCAATCGGACAGTGTCTGGACCCTACACCAAGAAGCAGCAGAACCCGCTGTCCTCCCCAATCTCAATTCCTACTCCCCACCCCCAGTCCATGCTCATTAGCACCTTCCTTGGGGGTGAAGCAGCAGGGGAAGGAGGTCAGACTCCAAGTAATGAATCCAGCCCTCATTAGCACAGCTACTAAAGCCTGCACTTAGGCCAGCCAGGCCAGGAAGGAGCTGCTGTGCTGTGTTGTTTATGGAGATTCATTCTGGCCTTCTCTTTTAAAAATATGTTCCTTTCCAAATACTTGGCTAGAATGGATTATGGATCTGGGTAGAGGGCAGCCAAAGGCGCCCGGGGCAGGGGGGTTGCGGATTGCAGCCCTTCTCCATCCAGGGCAAGAGCCAGGGGGATGCAGATTGCACTCCTTCTCTGTCCAGGGCATGAGGGTTGCAGGTTGCACCCCTTCTCCTCTGGCCAGGCCAGGGGCAGGAGGGGTGCGGGTTATACTCCTTTGCCTCTGTCCAGGGCAGTCCCCTCATGGCTTTTGCTGCCCATGGTTCCCTGACCAGAGCCTGATGCTCCGGCCCCTTAGAACACCTGCTTTTTATTTCCCCAGACCACAACCACCTTCCTCCTTCACCATCAATGCACCCCTCACACTGTGCCCAGGTCAGGCTCAGGTGACAGAAGGCCACAACAGACACAGGCAGACTGAGTGCCAGTCACAGACCCAGTGAGCTCATTCTACTCCGACCTCATGTTGAGCCTCACAGGGAACAAGACTGCTCAACACCCAGCATCTCCTCTCTACCTAGGCCTAGACCCCTATACCCCTCGAGTCTTTGCCGTGCTCTCTTTAGGATGGCATCAGGCAGGGTTTGTGGGCACAGGGCTGAGCCTTTCTTAGCATAGCAGCCACCATTACTAATATCGTCCTCTGACTCACAGGGCATCTTCCCATCTGTACAGCTCCTTCCAATCTGGTCCTCCTGGGAAGTAGCAGAGCAGTCAGCAGTTTGGGCTCTGTGGTCAGAAAGAACCCTGAAGTTCAAGTATGGCTTGTCACTTAGTAGCCTTGTGACTTTAGGTAAGTTACTCAACCCTAGGAAGCATCCTGATCTGACAAGTACAAAGAACCTCGCGGGTGCCCAGCAGATACCTGCTGGTCAGCAGGTGGTGTGATTATCACAGTGACGACTCCCAGACAGTGATGGTGGTCAGTCTACTTTACTCCTACTGACCCACCTAAAAGCAAGTCCCAAGGGTCTCAGAAGGGCTCTAGCCCCTCACCCACCACACTCCCCATTTTATGCCTTGGGAACTCTTTCATGCGCCCCTCCAGTGATAGCCCTCCCAAAGGGCCCCGAGCTTCTGTGTTTCTGAGATGGACACAATGCCACCACCTCCCAAGAAGCTACAGGATCAGACTCATGCCACAAAAGGTCAGGGCTCAGGACAGGCTGCTGAGTGACATGGGCCAGGATCCCACAGGAGAAATGCAGCCAGGCCGTGTCCATACCTAGACACTATGTAAATCAGGGCTGGGGCCCAGACCTTCCCTCAGGGGAAATCAGAGGCAGAAAATAAGACAATCTTCCATTGATCCAGTGGAAAAAAAAACAATAAAGGTTTATTGGGCTGCAGAACCCAGCCAGGGACTCTCATGGCCAGTGAGACTACCTGACTCTGTACTGTCACTTCCACACCGAGGAGGCCACTCTCTCCTACAGCCAGAGCCCAAGATTGCGAGTTAACTAGCAGCTGCTGCCACCAGTCCAGGCAGTCAGCTGCCTGGCTAGCCCATCAATACACGCAGTACCTGACAGCACTGCTGCCACTACAAGCACCAGCCACACGATGTCTTGGCATGGGGCTCAGGCAGGCCTGGCCCCTGTGGGCTCCAACCACAGCCCTGGGTGTGAGGCCAGTCTCCAGAGCCTTGCTCCACTCTACATGTGTCTAGTCCTCCCCATCCTGCTTCAGCACGGCAGCTCAGGGCCCTTCCAGGGCCCTCCACAGAGCTGTGCCTTTCCTGGTCTCCTACTGGCTGGAGCAGCCACTCTTACCCCCACCCCCCATCCAGGTTCTCTAGGTACAGCTCAAGCCTCCCTAGAACCCAGGATCCCTTCTCAGATATCTACTGGGAGCCCAGCTCTGCCCAAAGCCACACATGGTCTGGGCTCAGTGCCCCTCTCTCTGCCCCATTCCTAACCACTCATTATGACCCCACTGTGTAAGGTGATGGCAGTGTCCCTGGCAAGGCCAAGAAAGCCTGCAGAGCAGCCCCCATCCTGCTTGCTGGCCTGAGCATGTCCTCACAGAACAGTCCACATCTTAGGGCAGCCCTACCAGCAGCCCTGTCTACACAGGAACCCCACCCCAGTGGACTGCCCAGGTTGCCTGCAGCAGCCACCAACCTGATTCAAGTCCTAAGGGGGCCTGCCTAAGCCTGGGGTGTACCAAAAGTGGGGGAAGGGCTTTGCGCAGTGTTGTGGGCTTGAAGGCAAGCACAGAGTCACTCTCACCCCTGCCCTGGACTCAGTGACCCCCAAGCTGATGAGCGAATCCCTCAAGGCTGGGCAGAAGGGTTGTGACAGGTATGAGGACAGTACTGAGTGACAGACAGGGCATCCTAAAGGGAGGCCTCCCCAGGAGCTACCACCCTAGCACAGCTCCACAGGGAAAGACACTCTGCCACGCTGCATCTTCAGAAAACAGTCCAGGGGACCTGGCTTGTCCTTGCTGGAGTCCTTCTGTGCCAGAGGACTTGGGCCAAGAAGACTCTGCCTCAGAGCTTCCACTGGCTCCAAAACCCAGCACTAACAGAGGGCGTGGGAAGCAGAACATCCGAGCTCAAGCCAGCTGTCATGACCCCTCATGTCTTAACAAACATACACCAGGTGTCCACTCCCAGGCCTTGGACCACAGCTGGACATGTAGAGCTGACTCCCCTAGGGGTGGGGCAGCACACGGGAAGGTGAGAAGTGACCGCACAGCCTCACACTACTCACCTAAGAACCAGGAATGACAATCCCCCCCTGCTGCCTCAATGTATCCACCTGGGATAGGATAAGGATGCTTCCAGTACAGAGCAAAAAGCCACACATAAGAACTGACACTGAACAAATGAAGGTGACATCCCCAGAGAAGATAGCACAAGCCGCAAGTCTTCCACTTTCCTCACCCCTTCTCTCCACTGTCTCTGAGGTACCTGCTCCCCATGCATAGATCCAGCAGACTGCCTGGAGCTGGTCAGTGCTGAGCATTGCAGCAGAAAGCACTGTACCTAGGGCCGGGTGCAGTGGCTCACCCCTGTAATCCTAGCACTCTGGAAGGCCAACGCATGTGCATTGATTGCTTTCGTTCACAAGTTCAAGATCAGCCTGAGCAAGAGCAAGACCCCATCTCTAAAAAATAGCCGGGCGTTGTGGCAAGTGCCTATAGTCCCAGTTACTCAGGAGGCTGAGGCAAGTGAATGGCTTCAGCCCAGGAGTTTGAGGTTGCTGTGAGCTATGACGCCACAGCACTCTACCAATGGGTGACAAAGAGAATGAAAAAGAAAAGAAAAGAAAAAAAAGAAAGCCCACCCCTGAACCGGAGGGATCTTCCCTCAGAGTGCTATTAAGTCCATTATCATTGACAGGGCACAAAATCAGACTTTAAAGAACCTAAGAATGACAGCTGAACCACAAAGGTCAAAATCCACCTGTGTAGCAAATAACATGACAAAAAAAAACAACCCGGTAGCCACAGATATGCCTGTGTGCATTATCAAAAGCAAGCCTCAGCCTTAGCTAACTGTTCGCACACTGTGAATGTTCCCAAACACCATTCACAGCAATAAAATGCCCCAAATCCCCAGAAGCAGTATGTACATCTGGGGCTGGATGAATGGCGTCTTAGCACTTGCCATTTAGAGAACTCACCATTCTGTGCCTCAACCTCTTCATCTGGGAAACAGAGATAATAACAGGTCCTCCTCCTGGGATTACTGTGCAGATTTATGAGTTAACGCCTGGCATCCAGTAACTCATGATACTGGTGGGCTAGTATCATTAGTGCCATCACCTGCAGGACACACACTATCCCTACTGGCTAACCAGACCTTGCCGTGCCACCTGGCCTAGCTCTAATCCCTTCCTCAGGTCTCTGCACATGCTTCTCAGCCTTCTTGCTAATGGCATGATACATCGTGATCAGGTTTGTGAGCGTTTCTCCCAACCTGGAAGGTGAATCCCCACCTCCTGTTTCTAGCTTCCCCAAGTCGTAAACGTCCACATCTGCACTTTTTACTGTGTTCTCCTTGCTGCCGAATACAACCGCTTTCACTCATCAATATCAGCTGGGTGTCCTCCTTGGCGGTGTTGGTGCTACGGCAGCCAGCTGAAGAGCCAGCGGGCTGGATGACAGGCAAGGAGGTGACCTCCAACCCCCACCAGAGGCTCCAATAGTCAAAAAGGCTGGACAACTGCCGAGGAGGCAAATACCATTTTAAAAGAAGTTTGATCTCCAAACTGGCCCTAAAGTAGTTGAAGTTTGTAGATCTCCAATTTAAGGCTTAATAATACATCTTGGCTATAATATAACTATTCATATTTAATTATTAATTTTACATTTTGGTTTTTAGTTAGGTATTTTTAAAGGATCGCTGGCTTACTTGGCCCTGTCTCGACCATCCTTGGTCCCAAAATAGTAAGGACCAGGCAACATAAGCAAAAGGAACACTGCAGCACTGCAAGTTGCTGTTGCACTAGCTGAAACCCACCAAGGAAAACCTGCTTCCCCATCATTAGCCAGGGCAAGTCCCAAGCTGTGACAGAGCCTCATGCCACAGCACCAAACCTGGCATGAAGAAAACCAAAATTCTAGTACTCCCATTTATCCAAAGGTCTCTTCCCTTTCATCCTCAACTGAGAATCAGAAACTCAGAAGGCATCTTGATTAGGGAATCACCCACACCTTGAGAATTTGCATAAATATCTATTCATTTTTGTGGAGAATCCTGCCTCTAGTTTCTGTCCTATGCCTGGAACTAGGGACTTACTCCCCAAACAAAGTAATGCAAGAGTCACAAAGAAATCTGATTTGCTGAGAAGTCTTGATGCTGCCTTACAAAGTACACTATGGAGAGGACAGTAAGGTCAATTTCCCAGGACAGATACAGCCCTCCCATCTCTGGTTAAAGAGGACCTAGCAGGCCACTCAATAGCTATGTGCTCTCTGCTGTGACACTTTATGCTTCATGTTCTTTTATGTCTTTTCACCTCTTGCCCTCTTCCTCTTCTTATAAGTCTTCACAGATGCTGTCCAGGCTCTCCCTCTTCTGCAGCCTTTCTGCCTACCTCTGAGTCGACCTGCAGTGCTGGTAGGCAGTTTCCAACAAGCTTCACTTCCCAATTCAAGCATCTTTCCACTTCACCATCTGGGGGCCCATAGGGAGCTTGCTCATGTATGGCAGATACAGCCCAGAAGAGTAAAGGAGTGACTGCCCCAGAAGCGGTAACCCTTAACCAATGAGGGACAGAGATCTGTGAATGAATTCTCCAGCTTCCATGTCCTCCAGGGGACAATTTTGGCATGAGTCCCACATAGATTCTCATAGAGTCCTCAGTGGGTTGTGCTCTGGATGCCCACAGCTGCAACCACTCATTGACTCTTTATTAGTTGTCTCTCTTCCGTGTCTCACTTTTCATACTCTCTACTTGTGTTTTCTGCAGTCACCACCCAAATAAACTACCTGTACCTGAAGATTTTATCTCACCTGGAGGAACTCAGCTAAGATAAGTCCTAGTTCAAATCCTAAGAGAATTTCACATATTCTCCCTTAATCACCATTGCCTACAGAGAGACAGATGTTTTCATACATCACTACACAATTTCTGGCCACTTATTATTGACTGCCCATGGGTCTAGACTGCTAGTTCCAACACTCTAGGCAGAGGCAAGAATAAAACCTGACTACTAAGAGATACTTCTCTAGCAGGAAACCTTGAGCAGAGCCATCCTTAGAAAGGCTTTGAGGGCAGGGAGTCTGATCAACTGATTTGCTATGGAATCTAAATATCTACATGTATATCTAAACATACCACAATAGTGTGCACGGTGTGTCCTGCTTCATAAGATATACATATTGTTCTAGAAACCACATTTATTGTTAAGTACAGGTGATTCAAACAGCTCCAGAGACTCATATGCCACTCAGTTTTATTTCTTCCTCCAGTAAAGGTTCTATGGTGGAAGAAAAAGATTAAACATACATGGACTTGGTTCAGCAAAATGTCTTTTTGAAAGGAAATAGGGAGACAGCAAGAAAAGACTGGGAGAGCTGTCCAGTCACAGATGCTACTGGGACCTCAAGTGAAGGAGTTAGGGTTAGGGTTAGAGTTAGGTTAAAGAGAAAACTGAATGGAAGCATCTGAGATGATTGTGCAGTCAAAGGAAGTTTTGGGAGGGCTTTTGGAGGGTCCTTGAACCAAAGTGGGCTAACAAACCAGCTACTGAAGGAGTCCTCCACCTCCCAGGAATAGGTCAGCCTTAATACCAGCACCAACACAGTCACTGGTAGACAAGGGTCCATAGGAAGCATAGCCTTGACACAAACACAGGCCCAGATTTCAAAGCACAGCAGCTAGAGCCTCCATCAATTACACTTCCTGTAATACAGGTTCTGCAAAGCTATTCTTACAGTTATTCATGGACCATGCAATTGTTCCTTTATAGGACCATGCATCTTATTGTCTCTGACATGGTTAAATGACTTGCTTTGGCCAATGAAATATGAGCCAAAGTGAAAGGTGTCATTCTGGACAGAAGCTTTAAGAGCCAGAATGCGGTTTGCAATGTTCCTTTTTTCCTCTTTCTCAACAATTATTAATGACCTAGATAGAAGCTCCTCCATCAGCCCGAGGCCTGAGGCAAGGGTGACATGGCACAGAGCCATGGCCAACCTACAATGGTTGTGTAGTACAAACAAGAAAAACATCTTTGTTCTTATAAGCCAATAAGATGATGGATCTTGTGTTACCATAGTGTAACATAGCCTATACCAACTAATATGTAACTTCTGCCATCTCTCTTAATCCTCTCCTCCACCCACATACAAAAGGCTAGATCATCTTGACACAGATTTGAAAAAATAATTGTGTTTTCCACCCACCTTTCTCGACACCCCAACTGCAATCAGTTGGGCTTTGTTTGTTTGTTTGTTTTCTTATCAGCCAGCGCTACTAAGAAAAATTCTTGTGGTTTTATATCCTGAATAGAGTATTTTTAAAAGAAGAAAAAATAGGCATCTTGATTTTGTAGTCTAGAGAACTTCTGTGATAGAGTATACACTTTACAGCACTGCCATGATGGATTCCTCTTTGGAAACCTTTTCTTAAAATATATATATCCTGCATGGCTCTATGTTTTCATCAATCATTTTCCATTATGTACCATAAGTCTTTTTCTTTTTCTCCGTTTTCAAATTCTTTACTGTGGATTCAAAGGGATAAAACCACATTTAAGAAAACGTTCCAGATGAATTTATACAACTTTAGATGAATAGGAAAATAATCCTGACAAGTGACAAAAGATCATAAATACAAATCCATTTTGGCATTTGTTTTCTCTATTGTAAATAAGAAGGAGGAAAAAAAATGAAGCACTCAGCAGATGCGGGTTTAGAGCAGCTCAATTGGTCAGCCACTTCCCTATTGCACAATGCCAGAAATCTGGTGCTGAGGGACTGTCTGCATCTGATATATGACCTCTGTGTGGGCCAGAGATGCAAGGGGCTTAGGAACAGTATGGAAGATGCCTTTGGAGTTAATCATGGATTAAAAAGGGCTTTGCAAACTTTTGGCAAGAAATAGCACACAAAAATTTGTGGAAACGATGTTTGTGAGGATGCTGGTCTTTAGCTAAAAATAGAAACGAGGCAGAATGCTGACTAATTAACACACCTAATTATAGGTATTACTTACAAACAAATGCTCATGTCAGCTTTTTTCTCATCATAATGGTTATTGCTTATCCCCCATCAGAAGAAATAAGAAACTTACATATATGATGCCTGGAAATTCCTGTCAAAGAGGAAAAGCTTTAAGTATATCTGGAGATTTCTTGTCCTCACGGTAGTGTGCCATACAATTTCAAGTTGATGTCCATTCAGGCTACCTCCTATCTCTCCTCAAATCTGGAAACAGATCCCTTGGCCACTCAAGGTACCAAATATATTTGGTTTCTAATAGAATCAGTGGAGTGAATTCCATTTCAAGCTTCCAGCTGTAGCAAGATATTCCAACTGGTGGAAATCAATCCAATTGAAGTACCCTTGAGCGCAAATCAAATGAGACTAGACTGCAATTGAGGAAAATTATAGTCATAACTTTGCTTTAGGAGCTAAGTCGGCTTTTTCTCTGCATGATCTCCCAAAATGGTATGGATGCTCTTGGCTATCAGCAAGGAGGCAGGTGCCAGAACATATTTTTGCTAAAGAGAGTTATTAAAATGTCTTTATCTATCTGGGGTATGTCATCATTATTAAAAACAAAAGCAGAGGGGAAAATGATAAAGTTGCATCATATTCAAGGGGTTCCAGGTCCGACATATGCTAGCAAGACTATTAAAGTCAGCATTTAGGTAGGTTCCTGAAGCGTCCTGTCAATCAATACAAACACGCCAAGGTGCAGAACAGCTCAAAGATTACTTTTCATACGCGAGCTCTCCTACTTGGTTTCTGCAGGCCATTGCTGCAGCTTACTGCCTTGTAATTGTGCATATCAAACAAGATTTCTAACATCACAGAATGTGGAGCAAGAGGGAACTTTAGGCACTGTCTCATAAATACCTGTTCACTCATCCACTTCCCACCCCAACGTACTCAGTGCTCCATTTTATAGATGAAGAAAACCAAGACCCTCAAAGATTAAAGGAGCTGCCTGAGGTCACATGGTACTTTAGAAACAATCAGAATTAAAATCCAGGCCCAGAATTGTCTCTTCTCCGGAACACTCTCTCCCAAGATTCCTCAGCAGCTTTAAGGCATTTTTTTTCCCCAGAAGTGAGTAGGGTATGAATTATAAATAAATCAGTAACACTCCACACCAAATCCCCCAAAGGTAACTCAGTACAGATGCCTCTGCTTTCAAGATGCAATTAAGATGCAGTTCATTCCTGGAAACAGATGATACGGAGTTGATCATCCTAAGGCAGGCCAAGCAGGGCTCTGTCAAACGTGGGTAGCACAGACAGAAATCATCACAGAAACTAAAAACTGGAGAATGAAAGGACCAGGAAGGAAAAAGTAAAGCCTAGGGGACCATTCGGAAATATCAAATAAAGAACAAAGAAAATATAGCGGGTTGAGAAGTAGGCACCTTCTCTGCATGTAAATGGGGCTCATTCATCTTAGAGAGAGGGAGATCAGAAATGTTTGGTCTTCCAAGTTCTGTTTATTTTTATTTGAATTCAGCTTAACAAATATATACTAAAGCACCTGCTATGTGGCAGGCATAAAGCTAGGCACAAGTACGCATATAGTGGTGAACGAAACAGCCCTGGCTCCTGTCCTCAAGGACCCAATGGTTTTACAGGAAAGACAGACCAGAAGGGAAACACTTCATTAAATGTTTTAGGTACCATGCTGAGGCTTGCCCTGAGTGCTCTGGAAGCACCAAGAAAGAAAACCTGGTTTCACGCTGCCTTCATGAACTAACATCCCAACAGCCAAACTCCAGTTCTAGGGATGAGCCCTCCTAGACCTAAGCCACTCTGTGTGACATTCTTCTGGCCCAGTGACTGATTCTGGGCGTGCTTATGACGTAAATTTGTTCAATTAGAGTGAAGCCCACTTGGGTCCAGTGTTTGGAGCAAGAAAGGCTCCCTATTCCGTGCAGGGTGGCATGAAAACATGAGGCCAGGAACTGCCGCAGCCATTTTCTGACTGTTTCTGGGGGCTGAGTGGGAAATTTCCTGTTGCTCTGGAACTGAGGACTCGAACCAAAGACAGAAAGAAAGAGAATAAAATCTTCTTCCCCCGCAAAATTCTAAGGAGAGCAGGAAACTCCTCAGGATCATTATGAGGCTCTAAATCCGTGCTCCTTGTATCCCAAGTCAAGTGAGGACAACTCCTGAGGACACTTAGACAGAAGAGTGCCCTGAGTGGGGCAAGGATATAACCTTGATCCATGGCTGGCCACCACTGGACACAGAAACCTACACACCTGGCCTGGCACTCCAGCTGGCCAGGGCATGGAGAGGAAGCTCCTGATGACACTGGCAATCTCCCCAGGAGCAAATTTAGTGACTGGGACAGCTTACCTGGAGGGTTCTCAGGCAGGAAGTAGGGAATTGATGCGGTGTGCTAGACATAAGGTGATAGCAGTGTCCACCCCATCCCTGCTCCTCCAGGCCACTGCAGGGCATAGAAGCGGCCACAGACATCCTGTGACTTCACGTGACTGGCATAGAGGTTAGAGCAAGAGATAGAAGCCATGAGGCTGTGTTGGCAGCTGCCAGTTAGCCAAGGTCAAAACCCATCTGGATCTGGACAGATTTGGGGTGTGGACTATTGGGAAGGACGAAAAGAAGACACAAGTCCCTTCTCTGAGGGATCTTCATCAGTGAAAGAGTGTGACAGAGATGAAGAGTGTGCCAAGAACATGCTCACCATCCACGTAGATTCCCACATTAACAGAGGCTTCCCAAGTCAGAGCCAGAGACCTGGAGCACCTCTCACCACCAACGGCAGCCAAAGCCACCCTGACACTTCCCCCTGCCCTCCTCCCTGCTTCAAACGCACAGCATTCTAGAACCTGAAAAGGAGGGGAGGAGGGTGAACGAGCAGCCACGCCCTCTCTAATGTGTACCCCTCGCCTGTTTCATCCAAGCTGAGGTGAAGACAGAGAAGAGGGGATCTTAGTAGTGGATAGGAGACTGCGGGGGTTTAACACAAATAGGAGGGAGATGTAAATGAAGAAATCGACTGCTGCACTCAACAGTGTTGGCTGTGAAGTTATCTGTTGAGGACATCAGCAGGAGACGGGAAAGCTACTTCGAGTGTTTCAACTAGCACAACTGGGAACAGTGATTGGGAGGAGATTATACTCTTTGAAATCCTAATTCTGCCACTTACAATCTCTCTAAAATGGGGATAATGATACCTAACTTGCAGGATCATTATAAAGATGATGCATGCCTTCAAAAAATGTTTAACATGTTCAAAGAACAGTGTATGTGGAGTTTAGTGAACTGGGTGCAAAATTTTCCAAGATGAAAGAAGCAGATTGTATTTTCCAAAAGTGACCAAGCGATATTTTAGTCCCACATGCTCTTCCAGAAGGTTGCCACACCCCATCAAGAGGTGAAGTCTATCCTTCCCCGAGTCCACTTGAACTTGGACAAGCCTTTGTGATTACATAATAGAATACAGTGGAAGTGATGGTGCCTAATTTCCAAGGCTGTTTGAAAAGGTAATATAACTTCCACCTGGCTCTCTCAGGACATTTGCTTTTGGAACCCAGCGCCCACATTCTAAGAAAGCCCAAATAGTGTGCAGAAGCCGTGTGTACATGCTCAGGCCAGCAGCACCAGTGAAGCATTTAGCTGTCAGTCATAATTAACCACTAGACATGAGACTGGATAAGACTTCAAGTGATTCCAGTCTCTTGGTTTCAAGCCACCCCAGTTGATACCAAAAGGAGCAGAAATAATTATTGTCATTGTTTTAAGCCCCTACATTTTGGGGGCAATTTGTTACACTGTCTCAGTAACTAAAATAATGAGGTTGGCAAGTAGAAATGAGCTAGAAGGTTTCCTTTCTAAACCAGAAAAAAAAGGTAGGATTTAATTCTGAGTACACTGAGCGGCCACTGCTCAGTTGTTTGAGAGGATCACTGTCTGTACCCCGAGGAGAGTAGGAGTGGGGAGATTTGCTGGGAGCCCATCATAGCAGTCGAGGAAGATCAGATGGGGGCTGAGAATTGGGGGACAGCAAAGGGGATGGCAAGAAGTTGACAAATTGCAATAGTCTCCATTTAGCAGCCAGAGCTAACGTTTCAAAACAGAAGCCTAATGTTGTCATTATTAAAAAACCTTTCCATAGATTATAGATAGCGGCTGTAAGGTTTTTAAAAGGTGAGGTTAGGGAGGAATGTTCTAGGTGGAAGGTACGAAGTGAATAAAAGCACAGCAGCTTGAGGTGCTGTAGGAACTAAAAACAAGGTCAGGACAAGTAGGCCTCTCTGAAGTCCGCACCCATCCCTGTGAGTGTTTAATAAATGCCTCTGACTGACTGCCTTCCATAATGGGCTGGCTCCTAAAAGCCCCGGTAATGTAGCTGTAAGTGCCTCAGGGATCCTGGCAGGAAGGTGCTGCCTCAGCCTTCGCTTTTATAGGATGTGTATTTAATACCGTTCCTGTAGTAGACAGCAGCAGTGTTTTCCCTTCTCTGGCTGGGAACTTCTACTTGATTTTATCTTTGCCTTCTGTTCAGGAAAAAGAGGCAGCGAGAAACTGCAGGAGAGACAGAAACACTGTCAAAGGACACAGAAGGAATCAGCACTCGGTGAAGGAGAAAAGCACTGAACCAGGGAGGGAAGGGCTGGGGTCCTTCGCAGGGTTTGCGTTTAGTAAAAGCACAGCAGGTCTGGGAATCTGGGGCCACTGCAGAAAACACTCAATTAAATCCTGTAAAGAAATGTGAAAGGTCAGGACCAATTCCACGTAGAGATTTAGTTCAAACATGAGTCCTTCATTCCTTCTCTGACCTTTGCCACCTGTACTGCTGGGCTGAACAGCAGGGACGGTGTTTCAGAGAAAAGCAATCTGCCCCCAAAAAGTCTTCTTAAATTCTAATCAGAGTAAGATGGGCTGATGTCCACAGGACAGAGCAGCACAGCCGATGGGTATGGTGCAAAGGTAAGCTTCCTAGGTTCAAATCTGAGCTCTACTACTTACTAACAATGCAGTCAAACATAAACACAGAAATATCTTGGCCTCTTTGTGCCTTAATTTCATCTTTAGCAAAAATAAAACAGTTCTCACTTTCTGGCACCATCATGAATATTGCATGAGATGATATGTTTAGTCCTTGATATCTGTGTAGCAACTGACACACAGTAAACATTCCATAAATACTAGCTTATCATCACTTTTGTGTGATTTTTGCTAAATGAATATTAGTGTTACCATCTTTCATCAAGTTTGGGTTATATTAATATATCTGGGAAAGAGAGCAGAATCATCCCTGGAGTGCAAAGTCATCTGTGATAACTAGCTGAAGTGCTACACAAGTAATTCAGCAATGATGGCCCCATATACTTCATCCTAAAGCAGAAAGGATGCTCTAGGGACTTCAGAGGCAGAAAAAAGGGGCATCCAATCAAACTGAGAGCATCAAAGAATTTTCACTAACAAGAGAGTCTTAAGCTGAATTAAAGGACAAGTTGTGTCTAGGCCTCCGGGATGGTCACAATGCCTCAAATCACATCCTATATAGTCTCCTCCTCAACTGTACCATGTGACAAACAGCATACAGGTTCCATCCTGGGCTGTCACTCATCTGTTATCCCTCATTCTCCTGGATCATTTGCCATGAGGAAGTCACACGCCAAGTCATAAGGACATTCAGACAGCCCTGGGGAGAAGCTACATGGTAAGAAAGTCAGGCCTCTACTCAACAGCAAGCAGGAATTGAGCCCTTCCTTCTCCCATGCGAGAGAGAGCCTGGAAGCAATTCTCCAGCCCAGCCGAACCTTGCTTGAGAGGACCGCAGTCTCTGCAGACAACCTGACTGTAACCTCACAGGGAGACCCTGAGAGCTGCTCAGCTGAACTGCTCCTAGATCCTTAACCCTCAAAACTATGAGATAATAAATGTTTGTTGTTTAAGCCAGTAAGTTTCAGGATGATTTGTTACACAGCAATAGATAAATGATACAATTAGAAGTGAGCTGAGAAAGAATGCAGAGAGGCATTGGAGGTAGAAAAAGTAGCAATGACTGCTGGTGGGAATGAAAACTAGTTTGGAAAACTGAAGTTAGGGGAAAAAATTGGAAAACACTTAGAGAACTAAACTTAGACCTGCCATCGATCCTGCAATTCCTCTGCTAGGTATATATCCAGATGACCAAAAATCACTTTACAACAAAGACATTTGCACAAGAATGGTTTTTGCATAACATTCATAATTGCCAAGTCACGGAAGTAGCCCAAGTGCCCATCAACCCATGAATGGATTAACAAATTGTGGTATACGTATACCATGAAATATTATGCAGCCATAAAAAAGATGGAGACTTTACCTCTTTTATGTTTACATGGATGGAGCTGGATCACATTCTTCTTAGTAAAGTATCTCAAGAATGAAAGAAAAAATATCCAATGTACTCAACACTGTTATGAAACCAATATATAATCACTCACACTTTCATACGAATGATAAAACACAATTATAGCCCAGAAAGAAAGAGAGAAGAGGAGGGCAGCGGGAGGGGAAGGAGATGGCTGGGTAGAGGGAGGGTAATAGGTGGGACCTCACCAATGGTGCACATTGCTAGGGTACATGTCAAAAATATTAAGAGTAGAGATAAATGTCTTAACCCAACAATTGAATAAGTGTGGTGAAGGCTATGTTAACCAGTTTGATGTAAACATTCCAAATTGTATATAAAAGCAGCACATTGTACATAAATGCAGTAATGTACACAGTTATGATCTAATAAAAAAAAGAAAAAGTAACCACGGCAGCCAGTCACGAAATAACTTGGGCCCTAGTTCCAGCATTCCATGAGTGGGAGATGAAGCTCAAGGAGTGAGTAAGAACTTAGTCAGAAAGGCATGAAAGGCCGAGGTAAGATGTTTTAACCAGACCATGAAAACTGAAGAGAGTCCCAAAGGATTTTAAAGTGGGAAGTGATATCTGCAAATTCGTATTTCTTTTTACAAGAACGTTCTGGCAGCATTGTAAACGGTGAATTAGGCATTATCCCCTCTTTTTCCGTCTCTGTTGGATCCTTCCCAACAGCATTCAGACTTGTTCTAGAATCTCTTGTTTTGAAAAATTCTACATTAACTCTACAGCTACTCCCAGCTCCGCATAGTTATCTATACACGCTACATAAATTCCAATTCTTTCCTCTTCCATCCATTCCAATTTAGCTTCTGCCAAAACTGTTCCTGTACAGGCCATTAAAGACCTTCACATTGCCAATCCCAATGCTCAGTTTTCAGTCTTCATCTTACTAGAACTCTCAGAGCATTCCACACACTTGATGGCACCATTTTTTCCTGCTTGAAACACTTGTCTTCTCTTGGCTTCCAAAATATAACACTCTGTGATTTTCCTTCTATCTCTCCAAGCGCTCCTTCTCAAGATCTTTTCCTAGCTCCTCTACCTCCTCTTCCAACATGTAAAATCTGGAGTTCCCCAAGGATAGATCCTCAGTTCACCTCTCTCTAAATGCTCACCCAAGTTGACCTAACCAATACCTGTAGCTGTGATTCTCCAAATTACATCACCACCCCAGACCTATCAACTTCTCTCCATATATGTATATGCAACTGACTACCAGAAATTTCAATTGAATGTCTAAAATCATCTCCAACTTACATACAGCAGACACCTGAACACTCTCCCCAAATCTCTTCCTTTAATTAGCATCCTCGGGTCAGTAAATGGCACCTTCATGGACAGCACATCTATGGGTCATCCATAGCAATGGCCTTTCCCCCACCATGCACACAACTTTAATCCAAACTAAGTCTTACTGATTTTAATGTAAAATAAGTCTAAAGTCTACCCCATTTTATCCTCTCCCTCTGCCCCCCTCTCTCATTCCTAGACATATCACTTTCCCTAGACCAATGTTTTTCAACCTTTTTTATCTCACTCACACTTGAACCTATAATTAAACTCCTGCAACACACTTAAATTATGTTGATTTAAAAAAGAGTAAAAAAAATACTTACTGTGCTTTGAAATTCTTTCAAAAATAACTTAATTAATGATTATTAAAAGTTTTCATGCCACATCGAAGATACTCTCACAGCACACCAGTTGAAAATCACTGCCCTGGACCATAGCAAGAGCCTTCTAAATAATCTTAGTAAGTCCACTTTTGTTCCTCTCTAATACATTCTCCATGTGATAGCTTGAATAGTCTTTTAAAATTGCAAACCAAAGTATAAAATTTCATCTCTTAAAACTTCTTCATAATTTCCCATTGCTCTTAAGCAAAAAAATTAAAACACTCTCCACAGCCCACAAGTCCCTCCATCATCTGACCCATGCCTACCTCTCCAGTTTCATCTTAAACTCTCTTTCAGATTGTCTAATTCTTTAATCTCCTTTAGCACTTAGATCCTCCACTAGGCCTAGAATGCTTTCCTTTCTCTTCTTTGTCCCCTTAACTACTATTTATTCTTTAGATCGCCACATAATTGGCATTCTCTATCAGAGTGCCCTCTATGTGCAATCTGTCCGTTCCTATGTTCTTATTCACTGCTGTGTGACAAACTATCCCCACACTTACTGACTAAAAACAACAATAATTTACTATATCATGTGATTTTGCAGGTAAAGGATTCGGGCAGTGTCAACTGAGTGATTTTCAGCTCCTTGAGGCATCAGCTAAGGTCATTCGGTGATACTCACCTGGAGGATGGGCTTGTCTTGCGCGCCCAGGATGACTTCACTCATACATCTGGTGCCTCAAGGGGCATAACTGAAAGTCTGGACTTAATGGGACCATAGACCCCAATGCCTGCACATGGTAGAGGCAGAGCAATCAGACATCTTACCTATTAGCTCAGAATTCTCAGGAAGAGTGTTTGAAGAAATCTCTAATCTTTCTGGCACCAGGAACCAGTTTCATAGAAGACAATTTTTCAACAGACTGGGGTTGGTTTGGGGGATGGTTTTGATATGACTCTGGTCTCTGTGCAGTCAAACTTCTCTGCTAATGATCATCTATAATTGTAGCCACTCCCCAGCACTAGCATCACTGCCTCAGCACCCCCTCAGATCATCAGGTCTTAGATCAAGGGTTTTCCAACTTTTTTTGTCTCATGGCACACTGGAGCCTATAGTTAAACTTCCATGGCACACAAATTATGTTGATCAAACAAGAGTCAAGAAAAAGAAATATACGTACTGTGCTTTGAACTTCTTTTGGAAATAATTAATGATCTTTAAAACTTTTTGCAGCACACCTATGTGTGCTGTGGCATACCATTTGAAAACCTCTACATTAGATTCTCGTGAGGAGCATGCAACTTAGATCTCTCACATGCTCAGTTCAGAGCAGAAGTCAAACTCCCATGAGAATCTAATGCAGCCCCTGATCTGCATTAGAAAGTGGGAGGCAGAGCTAGTAAGGCAGGCGAGCAGCTGTAAATACAGATGAGGCTTTGCCAGCTCACCTGCTGTTCAGCCCCTGCTGTGCAGCCTGGTTCCTAACATGCCACAAAGGGCACCAGTCCATGGCCTTGGGTTGGGAACCACTTCAAAGAAACCTGGGTGCAAGCTGCAATACTTCTTATGAACTGGCCTCGTGAGTCCCAGAACATCATTGCCACTTTATTTCAGGTCAAGCAAAAAGCTGAAGCTAGCTAGGTTAAAGGGGTCGGAGTTACAGTTCACCTCTCAATGGGAGGAATTTGCAACAGTCTTTAATCTGCCTGAGTATGTAGACATCTTTTCATAAGCTATTATACTATTAGGTACTTTTTATTATCATTTCTAATATACACTTACATGTGTGCTTATTGATTCAATGCATTTTTCCCCACCAGATCTAAGGACCATGAAGTCAAAGTTGTTCACTGCCACAGATACAGCTTCTAGCCTTGTACATAGAAAGTGTTCAATACATATTGGTTTAATAATATTTAAAGCAAACCCCATGAAGGCATGAACATGTCCATTTTATTTACCATTATATTGTAGGACCTGATAAAATAAATAGTTGCTCAATAAATTGTCCTCCATTAAACTGAAAATGCCAAATTGAATGCAGAAAGCACAGTTTAAGATGCTATTGAAGTCATCTGAGTTCTGACAGAAGACCGGGAGGCTAGGGCAAGAGAGGTGAGGGTAGACAGAGAAGATTTAGGGGATGTTGTCAATAATGTTGGTCGGGATGGGAGTGAGCAAGGAGGAGGAATCTAGGATTGAAGAGGCTGCTCTAGGATTGAGGAGGCCAGCTGAGGTGCCCGTGAGATAATTTATCAACAACAGAGAAAGGCACAGGGAAAGTGTAAACGGTGTGTTGTTATTTGAAGTCTAAAGGTGCAAGATGCCCACTGAGCAGCTTCAGTGGAATGAGGTTGTTAAGATGGGATCATCTTTGGAGAAGTAAAGCCAGAGTAGAACCCTTCAGCCCAGTCAGTGTAGCCACATCGTACAGGCCTACACATGCAAGGATATGGAACTAGCCCAGGACAGCTGACACTGGTAAGATCAAAAGCCTGAAATTCATGTGCTAGACTATTTTATATTTTGTATGTCCTGAATATTCTCCTTTTGTTTTTTTTACTTAAATTATTCAGTAAAAATTTTCTCAAAGTTGGAACTATCTCTAGGAAAGTGAAGAGAACAGGTTTGCTATCTGCTTGGGTCAGAGTTAGAAAAGAGTTTACTTCCAAACCATCAAGAGTGTGTAACTGCTACACAGAAAAGGAGAGTCCCAAAGACAAGTCGAAATTCAGGAACATTGACCCAGCCCCTCTTCTCTCCATGGAGCTCCTTTTCTCTGTTTTAAACCTTGCTGATTCTGAATTTAGGTTGTTAAGGGAGGCTACCTTATTCCCTAGCATAGCGTGTTATATAAGAATGCAAGGAAACCTACAAGTTAACACAAGATAACATGGCTTTTAAAAAAGATGTGGGACCACCTGTTCCAGCAAAAACTGAACAATTCTCAAAAGGAAACCTGCAAAAACACTAAGCAGTGTTACACTGACTTCAAAATACCATGTTGAATATTTTTTTTTAAATACATGTATTTTATTATTCTTCATTACATTATTCCCCCACCCCCACCCCTCAGTGGTAAGACATTGATTTACAGAAAAGAATACAGAAAACACTAAAGCTCCTGGTAGAGGGAGAGAATTCAAGTGGGGAGAGAGAAGCTCTCTCCGTTCCTCTCCCGGTCCTCCCCTGTCTTCTCCTTTAGGCCTTTAGCCTCAGGGTATATATAGGTGTATGGGTTCCTTGGCCAGGAAACGAATGAATACAGTCCCTACCGCTGGGGGGCAAGGTGAATGAGTGTATCAATGAATGGATACAGTCTATTCATAGAATAGAGGCCTAGGAAATTCACAAGAAATTCACCTAAGCATAGGAAATGGGTGTTCCACATTTAGTCCTAAGTGTAAAGTGAAGGAGACACGAAGGCACAAGTGTCTCCTCAACAGTTGTCCAGCCTTTTTGGCTATTGGAGTCTCTGGTGGGCATTGGAGGTTCCCCTCCTTGCCTGTCATCCTGCCCGCTGGCTCTTCAGCTGGCTGCCGCAGCACCAACACCACCAAGGAGGCGGCGGCAGGTCCGCTAGCTCCGCTGAGCTGGCTAGGGCGCCAAATGTCCTGCATCAATTCTCCCTCTCCAACTAGAAACCCTAACTGCTGTTAGGGAAAAGGGGCGAAGACTCGATCTAACTGCTTCCTGCTGAATCGGACGATGATAGAAGGGGGCAGTTAGGGTTTCTCCAGAGGGAGAGTGATACAGAGGTTCATGGACTGGGACCATCTTTATTGCGTGTGGCTTGATGACCTTTCTGGAAAACATAAATCTGATTAGTGTAATCAGTAATAGGCAAAGGTAGAACAGCATCAGGTCAGAAGCACTTATTCAGTGATGCTAAAAGAAA
>CAUYRH010015127.1:0-12021 GCA_963574655.1 Perodicticus potto | reverse complement strand
TCAATGTCTTTATATAGTGATTAAGAAAATGCTATGAGGGCTATCTCTCACAGTACGATCAAAATGTTTCTGATTGTATAAGAAGCACATTCTGCCCTATGATTGCACCAATGTACACAATTATGATTTAATAAAATTATTAAAAAAAAAAAATACTGGGTCTTCTCAGGCCCTAGCTATGGAACCACTTGCTCCCCTTTAACACAAACAAAAATTTCTGAGAGTTGGAGGACAGTCCCCTCAGTCACTCCTTCATTCATTCAATTATTCAGCAATTATTCACAGAGTGTCTTCTACGTGTCACAAGATGAGAATGTAACAGTAGACCAAATGAGGTTCCCGCTCTCACCCTAACCCGCAGAGGAGGAGCAAAAACTGGGTGAACGCAACAATGCCAGGCCATGATGAGTGCTATAAAAAAATAAAGCAGGGCATGGAGAGAGGGAAGAACTGTTTCACATAGATTGGTCGGGGGAGGCGTCTCGGGAGAGGTGACATTTGCGGACATCTGCAGAACTAAGCAGCCAGCTGTGTGGTTATCCGGGGAAGGCATTCCATGGGCCACAGAGAACACACAGTGCCCCAGCTATAGCATGTCCCAGGGAGGGAAGACACCAAGGCTTGGCTCAGAAGAAGCAACAACAGAAGAGACCAAGGCATTGGGACTGATCTTCAAGAATGGGTGGGGTTTTAACAGGTTCAGATAGGGAAGAAAAAGAATTCTAGACAGGGGGCTTCACCTTGTGCATTTTTGGAACACAGCTCACGCCCGCCCAAAGAAGGGGGTTGGTACAGTGACACCACTAATTAGTAGCGAAGTCAAACACGATCCTGTCCTCTTGAAGCCCAGTCAAAAGCTTTATAACCAGACTTGTCTTTATGATTCAGAATATGTGCAAGGAAGCTCCCCAGGAAGGCTGTCCTGGAGCCTACAAGACACTAAACACAGAATAAGAGGCCATGACCGGTTCTTGTTAAGACTTGAACTCACATGTCTGCTGCGGAGCCACAGGCACCCTCACTTTCCTTTAACCATGCCCAGGCATTCTGTGCAACACCCCTCAGAGCACATGCGCAGGGCCCCTTGATCCAGAGAATAATCCACCAAGGCTTCGCACCCCTGAGAGGCCGAAGGTAACATCCCCAGAATTCTGGCCGAGCCTTGCTCCTTCTCAGTCGGAGTCTCTGAACATCCCAGCTGCCAGGCAGCCACACAGTGTGTCACAGCTCTGTAGAAGTGCGACACACGGTGATTAATGCCCTATCTCCTAGCAAGTAATTATAATTAATGTGGAATATCAAATCAGGAAATCAGGCATTATTAGGAGGAATTAGCTATTTATTTTCATTTTATGCTCTGCTCCCCCTGGCCCCACCTCCCACATCACCACTCACCCTCTGGCAGCCCAGTTTCCCAATCCCAGGTCTAGGCTGGAGGCGAACAAGAGCTCAGCTAAAACTTGTACATACACGTGTCATAAGCACCTAGGTGCCAGGCCCTGGATCAGGCATTAAAAAGAGCAAAATCACAGCAGTCCCTGCTCTCAGGGAGCATGTGACCGAGTGGAAAGCAGGCCGAGCTCAGACCATTCGTGCAGGGACTAGAAGAAACAGAGCTGCAGCTCAGGAGAAGGAGGCCTAATTCTGCCAGAGAGCGTCCAGGAAGGCTTCTAGAGGAGGTAGCGCTGGGGCTGGGCCCAGAAGACGGGCAGCTGTTTTCAGGTGGCAAGCAGGGGCAAGGGCATTCCAGGCAGAAGCCCTGAGCTGCGGGAGAACATGGCCAAAGAGCAAATGGTACAAAAAGAGGAAGGAGTGAGAAGGCTGGACAGGGAGGCAGGGGGGCCAAACAGAAGGAGCTACAGGCTGTCAGCCCACAGGGTGCAGGACGCCAGGATAGAAACTTAAGGAAGCCCCTGACCCGAAAATGTGGTGTCGGGCCCAGGCTGGGAGGCGAGTCCCAGTAGCCAGCTTAGGGGATCAGGGGAGATGAAGACAAAGCCAGATTCAAGGGCGCTGCCAGCTGTGTAGACAGACCCAGGCCAGCCTGAGGCGGCAGAGGGCCTAGCACTGGTTTCTCCTGCTGCCCTCCAGCCCCTGGGGGATTGGAGGCACCCTCTAGGTTTCTGACCATGAGAGCAAGGTTGGGGATATTTAGCTTGAAAACAAAAACAAAAGCAGAATGGACAGCGGTACCGAATTACACTGTAAACTCCAGGAGAGCAGAGTGATAATTAGGTGACAGCCTGAATCCACAAATTCTGGCCACAAGGCGGAAACAAAGGAAGAGGGATCCCTAAGGAGCTATTACAATGTTCCCGTTGGCAGCCGAGGGAAAGGTGCGATCCCTGCTTAGGGAGAAGATGCCTGAATCACCCCTGGAAAGGAAAGGATTTGAGAGACAATCTGAAGAAAGGACCATCAGAGAAGCCTCAAAAAATTAATCAAAAAGTGTCCCAAAGTGTCCAGAGTCTTTACCCCTGCTGCTTTGTCTCTGGAAAGTATAAACGGGAGAGCGGATCCACCTGAGGCCACCACAGCTACCTTCTGAACACAGGGATGAATTCTGTAATCCTAACCACCAAAGATTAAGGAAGTTCCAGAATGAGTGCAACCCAGCAGGCCAGCCACGGGCAGCCAGACTCAGATGAAGAGGCTTTGCACCTTGGGAACAAGGAAGTAGGTGAAAAACTTACAAGACAACAACAGGCCTGGGGGGCAGAGGCAGGGGGCTCTAAAGTCTGTACACATAGCATCCAGGAGGTGCCCCCAGTAGCTGCTGCCAGGATTCTGATGCTTCAGAAGCCAGGCTAGGTTATGTCAGCCCTACCTGACCTGTCCTTTGCTCCCAGCCCATAGGGCCATGATAATATCCCCACAGACATTATGATTAGGGACCCTAAAGGCTTTCTCACTGCTGCTGTCATCCTTTTAAGACTGGATACACAAGACTTGATTGGAAGTGACATTAAGACCCCATGGAATTCCCAGCCCAGAATATCTAGCTGAGGAGATGCCCTCAGCACTGGTCTCTGGGGTTAGGTCTGTGGTTGCTCATAAACCAGCCTTTCTCAGTCTCAACAGTGACTTAGGCCAGTACAGTAGAGCTTACCTGTCCTACAGCCCCCTCACTGAGCTTTTACAAAACTTAATTTCACAGACACCCTGTAGCTAGCTCTCAGCCTATAAGAAAAGTATTATCTCCATTCTTCAAATGAAGAATCAGGCTCAAAGAAGAAATGACTTCGCCCAGTGTCACACAGTGGCATTCGGGGTTCACACCTAGATTTGTCTCTGCGTTCAGATATCAAACACCTTTGACTGGCCCTGCCTACCTTAGTTGAGGTGGAGGTGATAGCTATGGCCCAAACATTATTCTGGATAAAAAGTGCAGGATCCATTTTGAATTAGCTATGATTTTGCCCCACCAAAAAGAAAATTCGCTTTTTGGGGTGGCTGTCGTGTCCCAAAACATTACCCTAGTCTGTCAATATGCTTTGTTTCATTTGAGATCTCTCCATTCTAGATGTCCGTGTCCAGTCTTGGAGTTCAGCCCAATCTGGACCCACGTCTCTCCTCCCCTTTCTTGCCCCCAACCCTGACAAGACTCAGACCTGCCCTGAGAACCACCTCCCCAGGCCCTACTTGCCACTCTTGACTGTACCTCCAGCTACAAGGAAAATAGTAAGTCCATCCCATCCCTCAGAGCTTGGCTCCAGGCCCAAGCTGAGCTACACACAACCCCCAGCAGGATACCGATCTCTTCGTTCACTGACATTCCTGCAAGAGATCCTGATTTGTTCTCCTGTCCACAATTCTCTCTGACAACTTAACTCCATGACCCAGGCAATGGGGAGAAAGACTATCACCCAGTGTCAAGAATAGGTAATGTACATCGTCACATTTAAACCCGAAAGAAACCTATAGGAGTGAGTGACCAAAAGAGGGAAGGTAAGAGGGGAAACTGATCTATAAGTTCACCGAGGTCCCTGTTATGAGGACTCCTGCCACCAGGACAAGCTGAGCCAGCTGATTAAAATGCAAGATTTCCTGTGGAAAGTAAGCTCCCACCTGAAAACCCCAAGAAAGTCAGCCCCCATCAGATAATGAGGGAGGTGGCTTTGCAACCCAAAAGAGGCACTACCCCCAAAAGGCTACTGTGTAAATTGAGGCTGCTCATTTAAGTCATCCGAGCCTCAAATTCCTCCTCTATACATTCAAAATAATAATCTCAGCACTGCCTACCTCATAGAGTTATTTTGAAAACACAGTGAGATCTTGGCTGCAAAAGAGCTTTGAATATCAGGAAAGGAAAATGGAAAGGAGGAAAGGAACTTATACATAAATCAATGGGGGGCATATTGGGCCTCAAGCAAGGCATGTCGTGCCAGGTAACATTCATTCTGAAAATGCACAGGGCACTGCTGTGCCTTAGGCAGGAGTGCCAGTAGGAGGCAGCGGGGGTCCAAATTGCACACTTAGATATTACGGGGGCTGCACGCCAAACAGGGCTAACCCACCCATCAATGTTCCTAGAAGAAAGAATAAGTAGTAGAAAGAACATGAGTGCTTAAGACAGAAAGACTTTAATTAGAATCCTAGCTTATGCCACTCACTTCCCTGAGCCTCTGTTTTATTGTGTGTAAAATGGGGACAAGACACCTGATTTATAGGTTTTTGCAAATTTGTAAGCATTATGTTAATAACTTATATAAAGTGCCTGGCATAAATGGTAGCTGCTTCTATTAATAGTGATGATAATAATTATGCCCCTTTTGCTTCTGCTTCATTCCTAAAGGTGAGGAGGCAGCACTGAAGGGCTGTTAATGGGAAATCCACCTTACAAGAGGCAGCCGGTGGGCCCTCAACTAGCTCACTAAGCATGAAATTGAGCAAGAATATTTATGAGTCTACTTGAATGCTAATTAGTCTCTAATGAGGAAAAAAAGGATATCTGCAGAGTTCCCATGATGATGGTGGGGCTGGCAGGTTAGAAAAGGAGGTGGGGAGCAGCAAGGAAGCTGATGTCCAAGCCCCCAAAAGCTGACAGTTTCTGCCTCCTAATATCCCTGCAGACAAGTGCTATGAACCCACTGAACCCTCCTTTCCAGCTCAGAATCAAACATCCAACAAATTCAGGCTTGGTCGTTTACAAAACTGGAAGCATCATGATCATGGAGTTCTAGATTTGGAAGGGTGAGAAGAGTTGACTCCTGTATTCCCTAAGAGATGGTTGTGATGATCTGGGTAGTCATCCCAGTGAGACAGCCAGGATACAACAGCATCAGCAGAGAACTGGCTTTAGAGCACTCCGCAGGGGGCCTCAAGGTGAAACTTTACAATGAAAAGCAGAAAAGAAGGAAGGGAGGCGGGAGGGACAAGACTGGGATAGATTGAACACTTTTAGTAGATAGAACAGGCTCAAGGAAATAGAGATGGCAAAAGGAAAAAAAAACAAAAGCATCAAAATGAGTTATTTTGAAAATGCAGTGCGTTCAAGGTGTGTTCCCAGTTGTGAAAGGTAAACAGGAAAAGGAGGGAAGTATGGTTCTTCAGTACAGGCTTTAAACTGAGCACTGTTCTAAGATCTTTACGTATATTAACCCCTCTAATCCTCCCAGCATCTTGCTTAGGGCAGTAAATTATCATCATCAACTTGCCATTTCACAGATGAGGGTAGTGAGATTTTGAGCCATTGCATAATTTGCTCCTTTGGCTTTTTTATTGTTGTTTATTCTCCACTAGCTTTTAAACAAAACAATAACAAAAATTTTGATATATAGATATCCTGATACCTGGTGAAGAAAAACTCCATAGTTATGTGATCCAATGTGGCAGGTTTCCCCTGCTCTTCCAGTTACTGGTTTCTGCTACTTCAGCCCTTCTTGGTTAGCCATGAATTTTCCGTTTCTTGTTTGTAAAAAAAGATATATTCTTATTAAAATACTGAAATGCAAAAGCAGACATTGCATAACCCTTATTTTTAAAACTGCATAAGCTAGAGTTTTTAAAAGAATAAATGCCTCGGTTACAAAATTCACTGCCTTTCTCAGAATTCTACACTTTTCATCAGCTCGCCCTGAATTTTAGTTTGGAGTCAGAGCCCTTATGCCATGGTTTTGACCTTGACCTTGAACTTGATCAAGTCACTCACTAGCTTCTTCCTCCTAGTGGCAACTATTCTCTCCCTCCCTCCAACTATTCAGTTCCCTTTGCTGAGGTGATACTATTCAAAGGAAAAGCCTTAATTTGCCCTTAACCTCTACATTTCCAAAGCCCCTGCATTCTTTCTTCTTGCACAGCAGAACAGAGCAACAAAGGGTGCAGAGCAGTATACACACAACCCCTCCAACCATGAAGGTATATCTGCGGTCCAGAGACAATCCCTCTCCTGGCTCAGTCTTTGCCTGCATAAGGAAGCTATTCCAGCCAGGGTCTCTGCACCCCAAATCAATCTACCTATACCCAAATATTAGCCCTGGTACAAAACTGAGCTTCACTAGTTACCACTTTGTCCAAAATGTTTTCTACCCCAAATCTAAAGAATCTCTTCTCCCCTTGAATTACTCTGCCATTCCCACAACCTGTCAGCACTCTCTCCTTGCAGCAGACACAGTTGTTACTTGACTTTTCTTCTTCCAGACTGTAAGCTCCTTGAGGACAGGACCTAAAACTAATCTGAGGGGACTTAAGCTTCTCTCTCCAGGATTAGTTATAAAAGGACCAGCCTTCTATCTTTATAGATTTCCCATATCCAAAGCTGAGCATCCCTCTAAGTAGAACCCTTCTCCAGAAGCAAGGCCCAAAAAGGACAAGGACCTTTTTGTCTTATTCACAGGGATTCCCAGTGGCCTCAGAGTGGGCAGTAACTACATGTTTAACAAATAATGTCTCTAGGCAGGGATTTCCTGCCTCCAGACCTCCTTTGCATTAGTGTCTATAAGAGTGGTTCTCAACTTTCCTAATGCTGCGACCCTTCAACACAGTTCCTCATGTTATGGTGACCCCCAACCATAAAATTACTTTCGTTGCTGCTTCATAATTGTAATTTTGCTACTGTTATGAATCGTAATGTAAACATCTGATATGCAGGATGGTCTTAGGCGACCTCTGTGAAAGGGTTGCTCAACCCCCAAAGGGGTCGCGACCCACAGGTTGAGAACTACTGGTCTATAACCTAGAATTTCACATCCCCCTTGATAAGGATCAGATTTCTGATAAGAAGGGCTTTTCTTTTTTTTTTTTTTGAGGCAGAGCATCAAGCTGTCGCCCTGGTAGAGTGCTGTGACATCACAGCTCACAGCAACCTCCAACTCTTGGGCTTAAGCGATTCTCTTGCCTCAGCCTCCCAAGTAGCTGGGACTACAGGTGCCACAATGCCCGGCTATTTTTTGTTGCTGTTGTTGCAGTTGTCATTGTTGTTTAGCTGGCCTGGGCTGGTTCAAACCCACCAGCCTGGGTGTATATGGCTGGCACCCTACCCACTGAGCTACAGATGCCACCAAGAAGGCCTTTGCAATGACCAGAACAGTCAGCTCCTTTTCATTCGCTATTGAACTTCTTTAGTTAGAACTAAAGGCAACATTATTTGCGTGCAACACCTTGTCTATTTCTCCAACAGCCTGTTGCTACCAACAGTGCCATCAGCCATATGAGATAGATTTCTTTAGAATTGTTTTATTAAAGGTTCTATATCCCTTATGTGATGTTGTACAAAAACATTGCTTAACACCTAAAGCACACTTGACAAATGCTTGCTATCCTTCCTTTCTCACATAGAGCATATGAACAAATTTAAACTAAGTCTTTAGTAGAGATATAAGTCCTTCCTAATCAGTGCAAGGGCAGACATGTTCCAGTGCAGAGAGGTGCTCGTGAGTGTAGGATATACATAAGGACACATGGGCAAAGTGATGTGTGCAACAGGTCACTACAACTAATGAGCAAATCTAGGCTCTCAAAGGTGATCTCTAAAGAGTTTGATCTGAAGTGAGAAAGAAATAATCTCTTCTAGAAGAATAAAGTGGAGAACTACCCCCCA
Source organism: Perodicticus potto (assembly GCA_963574655.1). Lineage (NCBI taxonomy): Eukaryota > Metazoa > Chordata > Mammalia > Primates > Lorisidae > Perodicticus > Perodicticus potto. The sequence goes on along the minus strand of CAUYRH010015127.1, from coordinate 3,983 downwards.
AAGAGCTGCAAGTGGCATAAATTGCCCGATAAATATGCAGCCCTCATCAGTATCATTCATTGTACTGTACAGGACATTTTAAGCCCCATGCTCTTCACAGCAATGGCAATGACATTGATCTGAACATTTTTTGCCCATTGTTCACCTCCTATCAAACCAGACCCAAAAACAGACTCTAAAGGATACTTAATTTTCAGCTTTTCTAAGTGTTTAGGCTGTTATATGGTTAGCATTCAAAAATCATTAAGGCATCATAGCAAGAAGCAAACATCCAGGGAAGTTATTAACAACCAGTATTTTCAACTGAAGAGTGTGGGTTCATAGGTAGCTAGCCTTTTCATTCAATGGCTGTTAGTTAACTCCAGCTGAGAAGCGGAGATGGTGGTCACATTGATTTAGACTTTGTTACTGAGAAAATACAAATGCTTAGAAACCAAGATTGTGAGAGGGAAAGACAATGGGACCTCTACAAAAGGCATTGTTAGTATCTGTGCTGCCAAAACATCCAGCACTCAACAAATTCAATGCATTCATCAATTTATTGATTGAGCATTTACTATGTGCAGACGCTGGGGATACAGTGGAATATACAAAAGACAATGCACCTGCTTTCCTGGGCCCTACATATCAGAAGGGAAGATGGGCAGTAATCAAGGAAATAAGTAAGATAATTCCAGAGAGTGATGTGTTCTGGGAAGCCCACCCAGAGAGCACCGCAGCAGAGATTGTGTTAGGTGGACGACTCGGGGAGAACCTTTCTGAAGAGGCAACATTTTAACAAAGGCCTTAATATTGAGAAAGATCCAATTTGTAGATCAGAGGAAAGAACATTCCAATCAGAAGAAACAGCTAGGCAAATGTCCTGCAGAGACAACGCTTTTGGAATATTTGAAGGCTATAATGGATGCAGCAGAGAGTAAAGTCAAAGAGATAGGCTGGGATGAGTTAACAGCGCATCTTTCTAAACCATGGCAAGGAATGTGGGTTTTATTCCACGTGCAAAGGACATCCAAAGGCTTTTAAGCAAGAAATTCAACAGAATTAAATTTACATCTCTGAAAAATCCCTCAGCTGTTGTGTAGAACAGAGCAAAAGCTGCTAGGAGGCATCCAAGATCAAGGCTGGGCCTGGTGGTAGCCTTGGCTAAGGGTGTAATGGTAGAGCTCAGGAAGAAGTAGGCGAGTCTAGAATGTATTTTGGAAGTTGCACTAATAGGGCTTGATGATGAATTGGATGTGGAAGTGTAAAGAAAGCAGACAAATCAAGGGCAATCTCAATTTAGGGGTTCAAACAAATGTAGGTCCTATTAATAAAGAGGGGGAGACTGCAGCAGGAACAATTTGGGAGTAGAATTGAGAAAGGAAATCTAGAATCCTGTTTTAAACATACTTAGATGTCCATGAAGTTAAAAAGCTCAATCTGGACCTCATGGGAGGGTCTGAGGTTGGAGATAAAAAGTGGAATCATTAGCATATGATCTAAAATCATGAGTCTGGATGAGATTAGAGGAGTATAAAAAAGGGAAAGAAATGTCCCAAGACCTAAACTAACCCAAAAGAGGCCACTGACAAGTGACTCATGAGGCAGAAAGAAAACCAGAAAACAGTAGTATCAACCAAGCAAGAAGAAGGAGGCATCAGCACGTGTCTAATGAACTTGCAGCTCTCCACATGCTGAAGGCCCTGGGAGAGGCACTGGGACCTCAGTAATGAATAAGACACAGCCCTTGTCCCTGGGAAATTTACAGTCTAGTGAAGTAAGGGTGACACTCAGAATGGGAAATTTAATTTTAGTTTCTCAGCAGTACAGACTCTGATTCAACTACAGCAATACCAGAACAAAGCAGAACATAGACTAATTGAACAAGAAAGTCAAAGCTACAAGATAATAGTTGGAATCCTTTTATTTAATGTATAGATCAGCAGATTTTTTAAACATATTAAACGTGGTCTGTGGCACAACCTACTGGTTCTTGAACTTACATCCTATTCGATTTCGAAAAGGCTTCAGGTCTTATAAGTGAGCCTTGCAAAAGAAGGACTGTCAGCTGCCTAGGGTCATTTAACGTCCCCAGCAAACCAGTCTGAATGTTGAGAGGAGAGAGAGAAGAATCATATGACAAGGCATACTTGATCTTACCCTGTGATCCCTCAATACAAGTGCACAAGCTAAAGCTTGTTAGAAGAATGATATTGATACAGGTTCCCCCCACTCAGGGCTGGACATAGACCACATTTTCTGGGCCTAAGCAAGCTCCATAGTCAGCTTGATCACACAACCTAAACAGGACCACTCTGAGCAGTTTCAGCTAAGCCACCACTTCCAGCAGACAACATACCCTAAACAAGACTGCATTTCTACACAATGGCAATTTTAAAATTAACTTCTGCCCACAGGCCCCTGGCATCAAATGGTTGACATATTTTACATAAGCCTCCCTGCCCACAGGGTAGGAAAAGCTGCTTACAAACTCCTAGACAGAAAGCCCAAATGGGCGACCTGCTCGGAATCCCCCTCCACTGCACTGGCGGCTTTATTTTTCTTTTCCTCTCATCATCAATAAAATCTATACTTTTGTTTACTCATGGTGATCTATGGATGTATTCCTCAAACATCCAAAACCGCTTGGCATCCGTAGCACAGTGGTTACTGCACCAGCCACATACACCAAGGCTGGCGGGTTTGAACCCAGGTGATGGGCACCTGTAGTGGGCGCCTGTAATCCCAGCTACTTGGGAGGCTGAGGCAAGAGAATCGCTTAAGCCCAAGAATTGGAGGTTGCCATCAGCTGTCATGCCACAGAACTCTACCGAGGAAGACATAGCGAGACTCTGTCTCAAAAAAAAAAAATGTTCAAGACCAAGGACCCAGCAGAGAGTGACATTCCAGTTATGATATTAACAGCTCTGATGACAACAGGTAGTCTCAAAGGAGCAATACCTTGAGGTTCACTAGGACTGGATTGAGACAACCATTAATGAATTTTCTCAATAGTAGTTATAATGGGGGGGCAATGAGTTGTGGAAATATTTCTGATACAAGTTTAAAGACCATTACCCTCCCCTTACCCTACCTCTCCCTGACCTTTTTCAGAAGCCACACTACATCCTTTCTCTGCCTTTAGCTAAGCTCAAGTGCGGAAGCTACTCCAGTCATCACAACCGGAGGAAGACTAAAGTTCTAAAGAAATGACTTTGCGCACTAACAACTGCCCCTGGTGCAAAGGTTCATATTAAAAGCTTATAGTAGATTATGTAAACATTTAGAAGTAGAGCTTTCTGAGGTTCTCTGAATCTAAAAGTAGCATCTCACCAAGGTCAAAGTGGGGTGATCACTGAAACAACAAGCCAGGGAGGTGGGATGCTGGTGAGTGGCATCTTCCCTACTGTAGTCACATTGAATATGTCAGCCAGAAAGACAAGGAGGTAATCAATCAAGAACTGGGGAAGAGTTAAAGGGCTGAGGAAATACCTCCTAAGGAGCAGAAGAGCGGAGAAAGAAAGTGAAAGGGTGTGGAGGACATTATTGCATTAGGAACCTACTTGTCCCAAGAAAATATTTTTTCAGGTACTAATTTTGTATTGTGATTTTTTATATTTCTTCTTCTCCCTCCATTTTCAACCTGGTAACCTTCGGATTTTAAATCCTTGCTTCAGAAACAATGCCATGGAAGAAAGCAGAGGCAACCTAAAACAAACTCTGATTTTGGGGAAAGCGCATGTGCACTTAGTCAGTCAGGCAGGCAGGGAAGGAGAGGCAGGTGAGGTGAGAGGTGCAAGGCCACAAGAAAAGAGATTTGCCGAGTCTAGGAAGGGGAAAAGGCCTAACGTCCCCTCAAACACATAGGAGTCAGGCCCTGCTCCCTAACAAGACACTAGAAAAAGGGGCAAAAGCTAAAGAAAGAAAAAGAGATCTCATTTCCTTTCCATCCCAAGCGAAATTTGGAAGAAAAGCCACTGCTCCTAATCTGGGAAGACCTGGAC
>CAUYRH010015123.1:0-17896 GCA_963574655.1 Perodicticus potto | reverse complement strand
CCAGGCGAGCACTGTTCATCTGTCCCCCACTGTAGGTTAGTTTCTATTTTCTATCATTTTATGTAAATTGAATCTTTTTCTGGCCTCCTTTACACAGCGTAATTGTTTCGATATCCATTGTGTTGTGAGTATCAGTAGTTTGTTTACTGTATTTTATTCCACTGTGTGGCTACACCACAATCTGTTCCTCCATTTATCTGAGGAAGGCCATCTGGGGTGCTGTCAGTTCGGCAGTATTACAAATAAAACTGGCATAAATATTTGTGGATACGTCTTTGTATAGATGTATATTACTTACAGTGGAATGGCTGGGTCCTACGGAAGGTATATTCTTCACATTTTAAGAAGATGCCAAGTAGATGAAATATTTTATATTCCCACCAACAATCTATGAAAGATCTAGTAGCTCCACATCCTGGGCAATGCCTGGTATAGTCAATTTTTTTAATTTTAGCCGTTTTATAGGATACTGAGACGTTATTTGCATTTCCATAATGATTACTGATACTGAGCACCTTCCCAAGAACTTGTTTGCCATCCAGATATCTTCCTTGGTGAACTATTGGTTCAAATCTTCTCTCCATTGTAAAAAGCAAGAAAAGACCCAACAAAATTTTGACACCGGGAAACTCAGAATATATTCGTAACAGAGAAAGCTGATTTGTTTTCAAAAGCTGAGGGGTTGTGTAGTTAATCCAAGAGAACTAGGGTTATAAATGCCAGCAGCAATTGTAGAGAATTTTTAATATAAAAGGATGAGTCTTACATATTTCTGTAAATAACAGGGATTATAGTCTGGGATAAAAAGGAAGAGGTGAGTCTTCCTCAGCCTCCCAAGTAGCTGGGATTATAAGGTGCCCACCACATCCAGCTAAAGAGGACAGTTTTGGAGATGCTGAATTTGGTTCATTATCTTGACCGTTGTGATGGTTTCACTGTGTGTGTGTGTGTGTGTGTGTGTGTGTATGTTTGTCAAAGGCGACCAAGGCTCTCTCTCCTAAAATCAAGTAGAATCAACAAAATGTAACTAAGAAATAGGAAAAATAATTCCAACAGGGTTCCAACGAGTGGTGGTCAGAGAGAGAGATTCTAGGAATAAGGTAGATTATTTTCTAAAATCTCTCAGTGCCTCATTGAAACAACGCCAAGGAAGAACCGAAAAGGAGCAAGCTCTGGAGGTGACTGCTACCATGTCCTCAAATTATGGAGGAACCTGACTGCACGTGTGTGGGGCGGCACCTGCGATCAGCATCTGAGGGCCCTTTCAAAGTTCAAGCCTCTTCTCGGCAGCATCACAGAAGGGAAGAGAGACCCTATTACTGGGAGTCACAACTTTGCTTTTCTCTTTCTGGGATGAAGTTAGGAGAGGAGCTCTGAGGACAGACAGATTAACACAGAAAATAAGTTACATAAATTCCACCAGGGGAGAGAAAAGACAGCCTGGGGTAGGACTTCAAGTAGAAACAGACTCGAGAAAAGGATGAACCCAAATGAAAGCGACCCTTTCTCTGGGGCTCATTGATACAGGCTTGGTCCCTGTCTTCCGGCTCGCCTGGCTTTGCGCCACTCTTGGTAAATGGGGAGCAGAGGCTGCCCTGGGGAAAGGGAAGAGAGTGAGAAGGGGGCTGGGATGCCTGCTGTTCAGGGCAACAACAGAGAAACTGAGCACCCGCTGCTGCTCCAGCGGGCGGGCTTGTGACTCAGCACCACTAACACTCCCAAAGGAATTCTTTTTTGAGACAGAGGTGTCCTCTGCTGCCCAGGCTAAGAGTGCTATGGTGTCAGCCTAGCTCACAGCAAGTTCAGGCTCCTGAGTTCAAGTGATCCACCCACCTCAGCCTCCCAGATTGCCAGGATTACAGGCATGAGCCACTGTGCCTAGCCCTGAGGGAATTTAAAAAAATTAAAGATAAAGAATAATGTGTGTCTGGAATGCTGAGGTCCAACACAAAGATTAAAAAAAAAATACATAAAAAAACTAAAAATGAAAATGTAAGGACACTAAATCTGTCAAAAAAAGAAACCCTGGGCTGGGTGCCTTGGCTCATACCTATAATCCTAGCACTCTGAAAGGATGACGTGTGTAGATCTTCTGAGCTCAGCATTTTGAGACCAGCCTGAGCAGAAGTGAGACCCTGTCTTTAAAAACTAGCTCAGCGTTGTGACAAGCACCTGTAGTCCCAGCTACTTGGGAGGGTGAGGCCAGAGGATCACTTGGACCCAAGAGTTTGAGGTTGCTGTGAGCTATGACACCACGCACTCTACCCACCGTGACAGAATAAGACCATCTAAGAAAAAAAAAAAAGAAATGCTAATAGTCAGTGGTTTTCTGAATGTGTATCTGTTTTTTATAGAATACACACTTCCTTTTTGGGGGTGGGGGAGAACAGAGTCGTATCACCCTCAGTAGAGTGCCGTGACATCACAGCTCACAGCAACTTCAAACTCTTGGCCTTAAGTAATTCCCTTGCCTCAGCCTCCCAAGTAGCTGAGACTACAGGCACCTGCCATAATGCTTGGCTATTTTTGTTTGTTTGTTTGTTTTGTTATCGTTGTCATTGTTTAGCAGGCCCAGGCCGGGTTCAAACCCACCAATCCTGGTGCATGTGGCCGGTGCCCTAACCATTGAGCTACGGGCACTGAGCCAGAACACACAGTTCTTTGTAGATTCACCTATCAAACTTGGGCTTGTTTATGCTTAGTATTTTTCTTACAAATTGATTAAAGGTAGACAGGTATGTTGACAGCTCTGGTTGTTCAACCATCTTAATTATGTTGAATTTTTTTTCAAGCTTTCGACAACTGTTTAAAGGAATAGCTTCTTTCATGATCACCTCCAATTCCCCTCTGTAACTTACCACGGGGCCGCTTGTCTTGCTAACTCCTGGCAGCTCTTTTTCTTCCTGGGTGTCATCCAGCTGAGTAGTATGGTTGTCACAGGTATCACCTGGCTAAAAAGAAGACATTAAAGTCAAGTTTTTCTAGGCACATCTTTCCAAATGTGAATGTATATTCAGTTACGCATCATGCTGGAGTTCACATGTGTACACACACACACTCCTGCATAGAGAAAGGGAGTTAATCCAATCCCAAGTACTGCACTGATAACAGTACTTCACAGCTCATCCATAATTATACTGATCTTCATAAAATGTGGTGCACTGCAATAGAACTGGTCTCAGAGGTGACTCTGCTAGTGCCTGCCAAAATCCATTTGTCTTTTCTTCCTTAACTCATGTCATGATTTTGCTCCAAAACGCTATCCCTAACAGAAAGACCAAATGTGATCATGTGATGCTTACATACCATGAGATGTAAGTGGAATTCTACTGTGTGGAGCATCCAGGAAGGTTAAGGTGGATGGAATCAGGACTGATGCTTCTTTCAGGAACATGAACATGGTGCCTGGCATGCCCAGACACACCGTAAGTATTAACTATTAGCCCCTCCACTAAGGAGGAGCAGAATGCAAGGATGAGAAAGTTGACAGATACATGCCGGGCAGTCACACCATCCTTGGCTTCTTGTTTTGTAAGAAAAGTAAACCTCGAATTGTCTAACTCATGCAGCTTACTGATAAAACCATGCTATTTTAAAGCCTTATTTTATGACTTTATTTGCAATGGTTTATAAACCAGTAGTAGAAGAAAATCAACCTCATGAAGAAGTAAAGGGATAAAACATTCTTGAGAAGCAGATAATTGAGGAAAGAGAAGAACACTTGCTATTATTCAATAATTCCAGAGGGATTTGAGAGGTTAGTGCACCCATAAATCAGAAAGTAACTACACCAATAGGGGGAAAATCAGTGAAAACAGACTCATTCTTGTGACCTACGTACGATTGGTGAATTAAAAATGTTACAGAGGCCAAATTATGACCACTCATGACAGAAAGTAGAATCAAGAACTATAAGGTGATGGTGACTAAATCGACTGACTGAAAAAGCCATGGAAAATACAAAACACAATGCAAGACATGTGAGTTTAATCTGAGCAACTAAAGGCAGAAGAGGGAAAGTGAATAATTACAGAAATAGTGAGAAGAGGATGTTCAGAATTTAAAGGAAAGAAACAATTTTCAGAAACAAAAAGCTGAGTGTCGATCATGACAAAAAAAGAAGGAAAGATTTCATATCCTGATGATACTTCAGTTCCCCAACAATCAAGATAAACCTAAAATGCTTCCAGAAATACAAAGATGAAAGCAGGCTATAAATAAAATAGTAAGTTTTAGGGAGGCGTCAGACTTCTCGGCATTAACACTGCATGAAAAAGCAGATGGGCCAATACCTACAAATTTCCGTAGGAAACTGATTTAGGGTCTAGCATCTTGATACTCACTGATTTAGAATTTAAGTGTTTTGGATATAAAAATTTAGTATCCAGAGACATTTCTTGCCAGATCTGCTCAAAGAGTAAAAGGTACAATCTGGTAGGAAGATGTGACATTTTGCAATATATGTAATTATGTAAGTTGGTATTTTTACTATTCTCCATAGTCACTTTATTATGCTGTCCTTCGTCACCACCTCCTGTGACAAAGGACAGCACCTGTTCCCTCCTTCTATACACTGGGTAGTCTGCCATATCTTAATAAACACCCCCTCCACCTCAGTGAGAAGCTTCTTCGTGTGTCTGGTACCATGCTTGCCCCCTTATTAACCTTTAAGAGTCAGTTCAAGGATTTTCAATGAAAGGGACAAAGGAAGCCAAGTTGTAGAACGTTTTGGCAGCAGGGACAATGGGAAGGAGAGACAGCCCAGCCCTGCTGTAATTCTACTCCTGTCTGTCTGCCCTGAGCACATCTTAGCACCCCTCTAGCACTGTAATTATCTGTTCTCTCAGATGAGTCTCAAGACAGAACCACCCCACGTACGCTGGAGCCAACAGCTCAGTGCAGCTCAGCTGGGTGGCGGTTGGTGGTGGCCAAGGGGAGAACACTGGGTGGGTTGATGGTCTCCCTGGGCCAATGTAAAATCATTTCCCAAACATTCTACCCACAGGCCACCTGCCATCTCACCCAGTAACTGTGAACCATGGTGCCTCACCTTCTAACCGCTGCTCCTGCTTCTGAGTGCACATGAAATTCATTTAAGCCAACCCGTGAGAATCCCACGAGCAGGGCTCTGTCGCCTTGCTTTGCTGCCATTGACTCTAGTGCTGGGCACTTCGTGGGTGTGCAGTAAATACCTGCAATTGTTTTCATTCTGATCACTCTAGAATTAAAAGCTGACTCAGTCACCACTTTTTAAGAGGAAAAAAAGAAAATAAAAGCAGATGAAAAAAGTTTTACTCTTCTACACCTAGAAGTGTGTCACACTGGGACCTCTGCAGAAATGAGTTACTGTAACAGGCCTGCCATGCTCCCCCTAGGAAGGCCTGTCTGCAAGGCTGGCTCTTGGCTGGCATGGGGAACTTGAATCTCAGGAGGTTCCCACCATTCTCTAATGTGAACTAACCCCTGCTGACCAGTCACTAGTAACCCAGTAAGATGGACAGTTTCTGTGTAAAGCTGCTGGTCGGCAATGTGTTAACACAGCAGCTGTTTCCTGATTCATTTCTCCAGTCTCATTCCCAGTTGTCCCCAATTCAGCCTATTTTATTCTTTGTCCGCTCCTCATCTCTCAGCTTGTAACATGGAATCACTTAGCACCTCGAACATCTAAACACATCGTTGACGGCAATTTCATGCAGAAACTATCTATGTTACTGGGTAACTTGTGACCGGTCGGCAATGTCACTGCTCCTAACGGTTCATAAATACGACTTACACTGAACACCTAGTTACATGCTAGGTGGGGGTGCCTATGTGATCAGACCCCAATAAGGGCCTGTGGCTCCTGGGCTTGGACAAGCTTCTCTGGGAGACAGCAGTTTGCTGCAGGAAGAACGAACCTCGTCCTATGAGACCCTACTGAGAGAAGACTCTTAGAAGCCTGCACTGGGATTTCCTGGACGTTGTTGTTCCAGGAACCTTTTCCCTTTGCAAATTTTCTTTTGTATCCTTCTCCTGTAGCAAATAATGTCGGGGCCTAGGAGTCCTCTAAATCACTGAACCTGGGTGTGGTTTGGGAACCCCCAACACGGCAGCAAACCAGGATGTAAAGTGTTTTTTTTCTTTAGAGACAGAGTCTCACTATGTCTTCCTCGGTAGAGTGCCGTGGCGTCACAACTCACGGCAACCCCAAACTCTTGGGCTTAAGCCAGCGGTTCTCAACCTTCCTAATGCCATGGCCCTTTAATACAGTTCCCGTGAGTCGTGACTCACAGGTTGAGAACCGCTGGCTTATGCGATTCTCTTGCCTCAGCCTCCTGAGTAGCTGGGACGACAAGTGCCCACTACAACAGCCGGCTATTTTTGGGTTGCAGTTGTTATTATTGTTTAGCAGGCCCGGGCTGGGCTCGAACCCAACAACTTCAGTGTATGTGTCTGGCACCCTAATTCACTGAGGTACAGGTGCCAAGCCAGGATGTAAAGTTTTGATATTTATATGGATATATGTATATATTTTTTATTATTGAATCATAGCTGTGTACATTAGTGCAATTGAGGGGTACAATGTGCTGGTTTCATATACAATCTGATCTATTTTCATCAAACTGATTAACATAGCCTTCCTGGAATTTGGTTATTGTATAAAGACATTTGTATTCTGCATATAGTAAGGTTCGCCTGTACCCTTCTAAGATGCACTGTAGTATATTTAAAAATTCAGTTTATAAGTGTTTGAAAACCAGCGCTTGTCTAACCTACATCTATCCATCTATCAATCATAATTATCTACGTTGACTCATCCTTCGGATGGTCAGGTCTGAAAAAGGTTAAGACAGATTTTCCCCACCTTACAGGCCTCTGCTCACCTGATACAAAGTCTGTGGTCCAGTTAAAACATCCGCTCACAGAGGAAAGGCCGCAATAAACCCTGACAATGGAAGTCATACTGCTCCAATATCATACTGACAGGGGGAAGTCTAGCAATAACAGCAACAAAAATCCACTGTTGTGTTTTTTCTAGTTTGGAAGAAGGTAAAAGATAAGACATGAGGATGAAAAGAGAAAAGAAATAAAATGAGCCCAGGCTGGTGAGTGACCACAGCTAAGGGCGGGAGTGCAGGTGTCATCGAAGACTTAAACACAGGTCTCAGTCACCTATAAAAGGTCATTTCAAGGATTTGCAGTGAAGGGACAGTAAAAGCCAAGTGGGAAAAGAACATTGTGGCAGCAGAGAGATTGGGAAGGAGAGACAGCCCAGCCTCGCGCCCATCTGTCCCAGCATCCTTCTAGTGCTGTAATTATTCACTGTCTCAAATGAGGCTCAAGACAGAACTGCCCCACTTACACTGGAGTGATAGCAGGTCGGACAGCTCAGCTGAGTGGGGGTGGGTGATGGCCGAGGGGAGATGAACAGGTCACAGGCTGCCTTGGCACCTGGGACAACCAGATGTTCTCCTCCTCAAATGGGCCCTGCAGGGAAGGTCCTCCAACCAAACAGTACTGCTTACCCAGGACGGTTCTTGCTTCTGAGTAGTGGGATTCAGTTCCCTGCCAGCCCACGAAATTATTCAAACAAGCCACTCACATCCTCCTGTGGGGACCAGGGGACATTCCACCCTCCTGATACTACAAAGCCTGCAGCCCCTGATTGTTCACTCTGTTCCCAAGAGCACCCTGGAGTGACACTGTGGCAGGCGGTGTCCTTCTCCCTGGATTGTGAGTATATGTGACTCATGTGGCTAGCATCCAGTGCTGTGGGTTCAGCCACCTTCAGAAGCCTTGGGTGTGAACGCCTCCCCCTCTCGATGGGATAAAGAAGACAACCAAGATGGCAGGCAAAGTCAGGTCCACGGTAAAGGCCCACAGTCACCACTCACAGCACCAGCTGACCACCTGCACTCCACAACCAGACCTCAGCCCATCCCGGGCAACAAAAGAGCAGCCACAACACAAACCGGCCACATCCCGACCACTCAATAGAATCCTGGAAGGGCCCAAGAGCTGGCCCTCCTATTAGGATGATCAGAAGGTCCGGACAGAGCCCCCCATAACATACATGTAAGATAAAAGCAAGCTGTGCAGACACCAAACACCATCACCATCGTCATTAGAGCAAGGGGGGGCACAGGAGCTATTCTCAGAACAGCAAAGAACCCCTTTTCCTCTAATAGGAAGGGAAAAAGTGAAGCTCAAGAGAAGAAAACACCCCAAAACACAAGGAGGAAAGTCCCTGACTGGGCACCGTCTGCCGCGTGAAACCAAGTGTCCTCCACGGCCTTTGCTCAGGGAGCACCACTGCACGAGGAGGACCCAAGCCTCGTGCCGGGGGGGTGCAGATTGTGGCATGGGTCGCATCACCTAAAAATAAAGCCTCCCACTAAAATGGCTCCATTGACAGTAACGAACTCACATCAACATTCTTTGAAACTTTGTGCTAAAATGGACAAGGTGCCCTCTAATGAGCTGTGTGTACTTCCTGCACTGGACAGTGTTACTTTCCCCACTTCTCACTGCCCCCACAAGATGTTTGGGAAATAACTGAAATGTCAAATTATTTCGTATGGTGAGAATTAAATGAATACTGGAAGATACGTGAAGGGCAGCCTAAGATTTTCCATTACGAGCTCAGCCAAGAGAACAAAAGTTTGAACTGACAGCTGTTGTTATTTTTGTTATTGTAGGTACAGGTAGGGCGTGCAGTTACTTGTGGATTTAACTATTTAATTATTCATTCCTGAGCTTAAATGTCTCCTGTTTCTGCATTGTTTCAAGCTAAGTGGGCATTTTTCCCCCTACAAGTTTTCCTGCCTGTCTTGAAATAATGATGTTTTTCTAACCTCCTCACACTCAGTTTCCCTTGCCTTTTCTTAGCAGATGATCATTTCTGCAGGAATTGTTGCTATCCCCTCTTCATCCCTGGGCACAGGCAAAAGAGGAGTTGGGATGCGAAAATCATCTGGCTACTGAGAAAAATGAAAGTGCATTTTTACTCAGAAATTGCCTCCCAAATTTAATTGTGCAATTTATCACTCATGAAGCACAATCTGCATACATTCATACAGACTGTGAGACAGCCATCGCTGTCACTCCCCTGCACTAGAATTGCATTTCCCAATTTGTCAGCCCATGCTGAGAGCCCACCGAATGCCAGGGGCATTAATAGACACTATTCTCTGGGGAAGATACTGCCAACTGCACACCCCAAATCCAGTCTGCTGTCTTCAGTAACAGTGTCCTGATTTTCTTTCAGAAACTTATGTGTCCAATTTAAAAAGAAATCAGTAGCTCAGGCTCCCTTGCAGCTAAGGATAAGCTAAGTCTGCACATTGAGAGGAAACTGGGATTCTAGGGAGCAGAATTTCCAGGAAGGTAAGGTCAGACGGACAGTCCACTGGCACAAGTCTCAGGAACTGCTGGGTACATATTGTCTCTGATGCCTGGCCCAGCCAACCTATAAGCAAAACGATGAAGCCTACACAGACAGAGAGAAAGGAAAGATAAAATAAAGCTGGGTTCATGTTAAGGAAAGAAACCACCTACTTCAGCTTCTTAAGAGAGGAAAAACAGGGGTGGTGCCTACAGCTCAAAGGACTAGGGCCCTGGCTCCCTGTACCAGAGGTGGTGGGTTCGAACCCGGCCTCAGCCAAAAACTGCAAAAAAAAAAAAAAAGAAAAGCAAAAGAGAGAGAGGAAAAACAAAGACATATTTATATAACTTAAGACTTCCTGGGTTTTCTGTTACATGCAGCCAAATGTATACAGAAGTTATATAATCATGTTCTTAAAGCATATCGCATAACTATACTTACAACAGTCAATTACAAATCAACTCCATCTCTAGCTGGTTGCTTGTCAAGTATGAAACTGGAGATAACTTGGATTGACTATTTTCCCAAATGAGTGTGTTACCGAAAAAAAAAAAACATTTGATATTTCCAGAGATTGATTTAGCATTTTGGATTTAATGTATAATGACTCTGCTAACACAGGGTCAACTGTTTCAATCTTTTATTGTAAAAACTCCATTGAAAAAAATAAAATCTACTGGATATTTAATGAAATCATAAAATTTCTTTAGGCCCATAGAAATTGTCATTTTCCTCCTCACCTATCCATATTTTCTAAGTTTCTAGTAAAGATTATGTATTACTTTCATCATAAGAAAAAAAAACACGTTTATTTTTTGAAAGGAACAAATAGCACTGAAAAATCAGCACAAGAAAATTGGATCAAGATAGCGAAATGCACAAACCACTTTTTCCTTCCCCGGCAATCACTCCAACTGACAAAGGAGAGATCTTTGTAAAGGAGCAGCTAGAAACCACTAAATATTTCCATTAGCAGAACAGAAATTGTTGGAAAGCTCCTGGCAGATAAAAAGTAGGCAAGAATGGTTTGATAAGGGTAGAGGAAAACTTCAGCCTGCAAAAAGGCACAAGAGAAATATGGGTAGACAGTAAATGCTGATCCAGAAAAAGCCCATTTTCCAAATGAAAATGGAAAGAACAGGGCGGCACTCCCAACTCGGAAGGAAGCAGGGTTTTCTGCAGAGAGGCCAGCCACGTGCTCCCCTGGCCTGCACTCCGAGGAGGAGGCAGCGCCTGGATCTGGGTGACGAGTGACCACCTGCTTCTGGTGGTGTTGGTGCCCGTCCTAGAAACAGTATAGCGGCCATGGACATAAGGAAGATTGAATGGCCTGTCCCTTGGGGTCTTCAAAAAAAGGATAAGGACAGGAAGGTGAACGAGGAAGTTCACTTTGCTTATAAGGAAATAAAGTGCTGTTCTTCAGGACTCCTGTTCCCTTGGCGTGGATGCCGTGTGTATATTTGGAAGTGAAATGTGACAACAGATGCATTCTACCACTCACACAGCCCCAGACCCCCATTCACAGGAGAGTTCTTGGGAGGAAGCAGGTCTACACAGCTGCCGTTCCCTGTACTAACCCGATCAATCTAGTCCTCCAGCACGCCATGTAAATCCACACGTGAGTATCAAAGTCAACTGAACAACCAGTGGAAAAGGAAAACAATGATGTCAGAAATGAGCACGTGACTCTGAAGGGAAAGAAGAGAGCTCTGGAATTGAAGGTTGCATTCATTTAGTCGGAGCGCAGGGAGGATGCTGCTGCCAAGAAACAAGAACAAATAGCTGGCAAGGGCCGTCGGGGCAGGCGGGGCTGCAGTAGATTAGCTGTATGGTAGTAAAGTTTTTCAACCGATGAAAAGGCCTGGCATGGTGGCTCACACCTGTAATCCCAGCACTCTGGGAGGCCGAGGCAGGTGGATTGCTTGAGCTCACGGGTTTGAGACCAGTGTGAGCAAGAGTGAGATCCTGTCTCTACTAAAAGTAGAAAAACTAGCCGGGCGCTTTGATGGGTGCCTGAAGTCCCTTGTACTGGGGACATTAAGGCAAAAGGATCGCTTCAGCCCAAGAGACTGAGGTCGTTGTAAGCTATGATACCACAGCACTCGACCCAGGACACAGAGTGAGAGTCTGTAAATAAATAAATAAATCAATCAATCAATCAAATGAAAGGCATAATAACCACGGCCAAATGACCAATATGATAAAGTTCAAGAGATACCCAAACATGCAGAGCGCACACACACACACAAGCTCCCAAAGCACAGGAGCATTTACCAGACACAGAAGCACAGAAGCTCAATGCAAACCATGTTACAACTCGTTTAATGTGAGTTTGGGAAGGAGGCATCTGAGAAAATGAAAGAAATAATAAACACTTGTTTCAAATGTCAGAATACATAGACCCTGAAGAATGAAATAGCTTTCAGATTGAAAGGGCTCACTTAGCACTGACCAGGATTAATTCTTTTAAAAGCTAAAGCAGTAACATTTCAAGGTTCCAACAACAAAAATAAAATCCATAAAATTTCCCTATCTGTTTTACAAAGGAATGAGCTGTAGACATTGTGCTTTGCCATGGCAACGGGACTAGAGGGAAGAAAATGGACAAATATGTTCCAAATTCCGAAGCAGAGTGGCTTTGAGCATGGGGAATTCTATGCATTAGAAAGTTAAGGGAAGAGCTAGCTTTCTCTACGTATCTATTTTCTAAATTACTGAATTTACATTCTCACTAGGTAAGGACTATGTGTACTCGATCAAATTCATACATCTTGAAATTAATACAAAATCTCCTTATGACACTTACAATGTTATGTCTTCACTAAGAGAAGTAAGTGGGAAAAGAAAGAAAGAGTGGAAGCCTAATCGTGGGTTTTCTTTTCTGAATGTATTTATCTTCATTCATTCTTTACGAGGTTTTTGTTTCTAGTCCTTATCTTAAACATTGTTATTGTTATTAAATTTTAAGCCTTTTGCATTCTGTGAAGGCAAAAAGTGGAAACCTAATAAACATACGTATATGTAAAAAACAAAGAATAAAGAGTGGAAGAGATGGGGAGGGGTCAGAAAGACAGGAATAAAGGGTGAGGAGTAAGAGAAGAGGAAGAGAAAGAGGAAGAAGGGGGAAGAGAGAAGAAAACAGACAACAATGCCGCTCCCACAAAAAGAGAGAGAGAACTGAAAAAGTTCAGGTACGTTCCCAAAAAGCTTCCAAGTCTCTTTACTTGCAGAAACAGATGCTGAATACTTTTAGGAAGAAAAACATTTCTGAAGATATTCATGAGACCTTATATCCTGCAAATACATCAGAGAAGTAGATCATTTCCCCCGCTGTAGAAATTTCCTTTTAAATTTCAGATTAACATGAGGGCACAAAAGATTAGGTTACAACGTTTGCGTTTGTCAGTAAGATCCCTACTGTAGCTGTGTCCCTCACCCGAGGTGTGCCATGTACCCTTACATTGTGCTCATTTGGTGACAACACTGTAGGTCTGAAGGGCCAGTGCTATTCTAGGACACTGCAGTCACAAACACAAAGGTTAACTGGGCCTGTGAGCTTCCCTGGCAACTACCTAATGTAACTAACATATCAAAGTGAAGATAGGACTTACAGACAACCTAAAATCACTCACAGTGGACACTGACTTCAATCATGACTTCTGCTCAGTATCCTTGAAGTTTTAATTCATGTCATTACTGATATTATAATTAATCAGACGAGAAATCTAAATCAGAGTAATCATTCTGCCCCAGGCAACTTATCTGTAACTGCAGGGGAGCATTAAATTTCCTTTTGTCTATATACTAATTATTCCCTAAGTTCCACAGGACCTTACACAGAGAATGTATTTAATAAATATCAGATGCAACGCAACAGTGCAATGATGCAGTGAATGAATGAACAAATACGTTGCAAGGCAGAGCTAAAACAAACACAGCAGAACGTGACAAATGACCTCAGAAGCAAAATCGTGGCCATGAAATTGCTAGGGGTAAGCTGGGACTTCAACCAACCAATTCTCATAGAACATGTCATGTTTGTTTCCCTTATGGTTCTCTGAATCATTCTCTTGCCCACTTAATTAATGCTGGCATCTTTCTTCTTCTTTTTTTGTTTTTTTTACCATTTTAATTTATCTGAACATAAAGGCTATCTTACTCACTGTCTCATCCCAACAGCTATTTAAACCAAAGCACCTGGACTTGCTTACTTACAATCCTTACGCCCACTTCTCTGGACTCCTCTGCCTGACCACACGGTTTCCATTCAGTGCTTGATTCAAGTAAAGACTCTGTGTATCCTATCCACAAAGATTTGCTCTATTGCCCAAAAGTCACCCTTCAACAAAGAAGGGGATGAACTGATGCACACCACAGTATGGGAGATAAGGAATCATCGCTAAAGTTTAAGACTGTAAAATTTTGCGCTGTGATGTCTGCTTAGTTTGCTCTAGAAGCTATGATGGAGACAGCCAATCCACCTTTCTGATACTTTTTCTTATCTCCCTCCCCACCTGCGCCCCAAACAAGCCAAACACCTTGGGAGCCATGTTTAGTACTTACAGGAGATTCACCGGCTCCGAAGATGTCCCTGACATCCCGGACAGACTGCTTGTTCTTCTTCCTCATGGTTTGAGTATAGGTATTATATCTCTTTTTCACTGCGGCTGCTTGAGTTCGAGTCAACGTGGAGAGCAAGGCTTTGCCATCTTCCTCTTCATCACCTGAGATCAGAGTTGACAAACCCACGTCTTGCAACCACTCTGCTTCAAGTTCTCCTTCTGCAACAGAACGTTACCAAGAGGAGGTTAGAGCCTGTTCCTGGTGGCTGGATGACAAAGGCATCGGCAGGTATCCACATTATCAGACAAGAAATAGTAGCGAACAATATAGCTGTCTTTTGCGCACAGTTATTATAGTAAAGAATATTAGGATGGATTCTAATTCTGCATCGTCTTTTTAAAATAAGTCAAACTTTAAAATATTTTGTAGTAAAGTAAGAGAACTGGCCAGCTTGGCAAGGTCATTTTCCTTGCCAGGGGGTTAAATAGAAGCTGCATCTAGACTATTTTTTAAAAAATGATAAAATGTGAGTATTTACACTAAAAATGTCATAGAAAAAAACAAAGTTTCATGGAACACAAAAGGGTTTTTTTAATTACTCAATTGCAAGTTCAAACCCCAGCATCACCATTTATAGCTGAATGATTTTGGTAAGTTTTAAGGTATCTCTAGGTCTCCTGTCCTCTCACCAAAATGTGTGTAGTAAATTCATATAATTCTATGTTGCCTCGTATCCATTTTGAATACAGGTTTAACTTGTGCCAGAAGTGAGGCTCTCCCGGCATTGTCCAGTTCTCTAACTCCCATATGCAACCACCTCCTACAGACCACCTCCATATTGGGCAGCTACATACAACCTCCTTGACTCTCCCCATGGAGCCCCACACCCCACATGGACTGCACAGAGATGCTGCAGTGACCACCTCTTGGTCATAGTGCGGCTCCACAGACCTTGCGCCTGCTTGCTTAAATCCACCAATTAGAACTTCCCATTGGACATCCGCTTGGGTAACACCCTGAGACCCAACAGAAGCTTGACCTTCCCCTGCGCCCCATCCACTGGTTGAGTGTGAGTGTCCCAGACAGCTCCCCTTTCCTGTGGACCTGGGAGGGGTTCTGCAGTCTTCTCTCTGGGATCTGTGAGTAACGTGATGCTTTGGATATTTCATGGGTTTGGGTGAGTTGCCTCTTCTGTGTCTCACTGGACCAACACACCTGAATCTAACTTCCCTCCCGGACAGGGCTCCCCTAAAGACGGGCTATCTTGGTAGGAATCAACTGATCACTGGTCAAACAAGAGTCACCGGTGTGTCTACCAGTAGAAGTAAATTTTCTTTGGCACACCTGGTCAGGGGTCACACCTCTGGGCATCAGGCTGTCTGCCAGGACTAAGGAGAATCCTGTGAAAGGCAGAACGATCGAGTTCCCTGGAGCGCAGCAGGGCAGGGCTAAAGTTGATAGCCACTCTCCTGAGAAAGACCTCAGGACCAAATTTGGGAAAAAATACAATAATGGAGTTAATAGATGGGGCCACACCTACGGTGCATCTTAGAAGGGTGCAGGTGAAACTTACTAAATGCAGAATACAAATGTCTTCATACAATAACTAAGAAAATGCCATGAAGGCTATATTAATCAGTTTGATAAAAATATTTCAGATTGTATATGAAACCAGCACATTGTACCCCTTGATTGCACTAATGTACACAGCTATGATTTAATAATTAAAAAAAATAATGGTGGTAATAATAACAAAAGTATGAGGTAGGTATGAGGATTAGTTTTATTTCTTTGTTTTTTCACCCATGGATTTACAACAGATGGCAAACAACCAATTCAACTGACGTTCGTTCTCCTACTTTTTTCCTTATTCTGAACATTATAAAATCATTCCCTTTTGGGGAGAAAGCAGTTCAAAAACCTAAAATTCATCCACAAGAATCAATTGCTACTAAACTAGATATACAGAAATATGAGGAATTTCAAACAACAATGTCCTGTAACAGAAAACCCACTGCACACTCTTGTAATTTTTGGGAACTGTGAAGGCCAGGCAATCCCCGAATGAGGGATGTTTAAAGAGCAGATTAGACCAATTTGTAAACAGCATGTCAAAGCATTGGTCCAGGAACACCAGATTTTGCTTACATTATTGCGTCACTGGTACACAAACAAAGCCTTGTAATGGACTCTACTGCTCCAATTTCTAGCTGGGCAAACAATTTATTTGCTATCTTGTTTTTGTCATTAATTTGCTCTGTGAACTGTCCCTTTATCAGAAAATAAAAGGTGAATTTATAATTGGTGGCTATAATCTAAAATGGTAAACCTATTAGATTTGTAAATTATGACTTGGAAGTCTTCCTTTATTTACACCCGAGATAAGATTTTCATTTTGGGCTGGGCACAGCGCTCATACCTGTAACCCTAGCACCCTGAGAGGCCAAGGCAGTTGAATTGCTTGAGCTCAAGATTTGGAGACCAGCCTGAGCAAGAGCAAGACCCCGTCTCTACTAAAAATAAAAAAACTAGCTGTGTGTTGTGGAGGGTGCCTGTAGTCCCAGCTACTCAGGAGGCTAAGGGAAGAGGAACTCTAGAGCCCAAGAGTTGGGGGTTGCTGTGAGCTATGACACCACAGCACTCTACCCACGGTGACAGAGTGAGACTCTGTCTCAGAAAAAAACAAATTTTTTCATCATTTTTGAAGATAACATTTAGAATTAATGTTAAAGTTTCAAAAACTGGATTTTTCCCTCCACCTCTATAAGGAATTACAAAACAGTGGGAGGGAGAAGTCATTGGTAGGACTAGAGTTAACATAAACTAGGGGTGAGAATGGCCTGAACCCTGGGACGCAAACGGAGTACATGCAGAATTTGTTTTCTGTGGGTGAAAATCGTCCATGGCGGATACCCGTGTTGGTCCTGTTTGCTGAATTAAGTCCAGCACAATCCCATGCCTGGCACTCCGGTGGCCGACTGTGCAACTTCAACACAGTGAGTGCTTTCGTGTTCCAGGTCCCCGTATCTAACTGCATATTCCACATCTACGTGGCTCTATCAATCATACGACACAGTCGACATGTTCAAACCTGAACTCATGTTCTTCATTTCCATTTAGCTGATGGGGTGGGGCCCACACACATTTTAGAATCTTTACAGGCTTCTTTAAAGATTTCACATTTCAATAAAAGCAACCTACCATCCATGTAATTAGGGAAGAAAGTAACCCAGGCGACATTCTTGACAACTCCCTGTTCCACATTTCAACAGACCACCAAGACCTCTCGTGTCACCTCCTCATTATTTCTCAGACTTGTCAACCTTCCTTCATTTCTTCTGCTATGACCCTGGTCGGAGCCACTATCATCTCTCGCCTGGATTAAGGCCATGAGACTCCCAACAATACTTCCCATGGCCATTCTTGACTCCCTTCCCAACAATCTATTTTCCATACTGTAAATAAACTAGTAGGATTAAGAATAAAACCCTGGATGTGGCCCAGGACACCAAGTTGCTGACCCTTCTGGACACACCCATCCCATGATCTGCTCACTGTCCCGCAGGGTGGCTGGAGTAGTCTTTTTAAGGACACATGGTTCCTTGTCTACCACTGACCATATTCTGGGCCAGAAGATAAATCTAAATAAATTTCAAAGATTGACACTTTCGTGCTATGTTACTTAACTATAACACAATTTGGCTTGGCGCCTGTGGCTCAATCGGCTAAGGTGTCAGACACGTACACCTGAGCTGGCGGGTTCGAATCCAGCCCGGGCCGCCAAACAACAATGACGGCTGCAACCAAAAAATGGGTCGGGCATTGTGGCGGGCGCCTGTAGTCCCAGCTACTTGGGAGGCGGGGGCAGGAGACTCGCTTGAGCCCAGGAATTGGAGGGTGCTGTTTGCTGCCACAGCACTCTATTCAGGGTGACAGCTTGAGGCTCTGTCTCAAAAAAAAAAAAAAAAA
>CAUYRH010015122.1:0-21472 GCA_963574655.1 Perodicticus potto | reverse complement strand
AACTGCTGAGGAGACACCTGTGCCTTGGTGTCGCCTTCACTTTAGACT
Organism: Perodicticus potto; assembly: GCA_963574655.1. Classification (NCBI taxonomy): domain Eukaryota; kingdom Metazoa; phylum Chordata; class Mammalia; order Primates; family Lorisidae; genus Perodicticus; species Perodicticus potto. The sequence goes on along the minus strand of CAUYRH010015122.1, from coordinate 21,424 downwards.
TAGGACTAAATGTGGAACCCCCATTTCCTATGCATAGGTCAATTTCTTGTGAATTTCCTAGGCCTCAATTCCATGAATGGACTGTATCCATTCATTGATACACTCATTCACCTTGCTCCCGGCTGAAGGGACTGTATTCATTCGTTTCCTGGCCAAGGAACCCATATACCTATATATACCCTGAGGCTAAAGGCCTAAAGGAGGAGACGGGGAAAGACCGGTAGAGGATCGGAGAGAGCTTCTCTCTCCCCACTTGAATTCTCTCCCTCTACCAGGAGCTTTAGTGTTTTCTGTATTCTTTTCTGTAAATCAATTCTGTCTTACCAGTGAGGGGTGGGGGGGGGAATAATGTAATGAAGAATAATAAAATACATGTATTTAAAAAAAAAATCAAAGGGCGGTAGGAAAGAGACCTGCTATTTAACTCTGAGTTTTGTTGAATGTTTTTGATTTTGTTCATTGAACACCTGTTACTGTTACCATCCTCCAGGCGAGTCGGGAAGCCCTGAATGGAGCAGCCCTGCCGGGCAAGTTTTGTGGGCATGTGCTCTCTTGAGGTCAAGAGTTGTCTGGCTTGCTGTTTACGGCTGCAAAAGTAGGGAGTGGTACCTGGTGACATGTCTGTTCCTCTATTGGAGAGGCTGGTCCCGAGCTGCAGTTAATCCGCCTTATAGCCTGGGTGACTGGGGAAGAATGTGTTCTGGGAGGCAACAAGGGAGAGTCCAAGAAATGAACAGACCAAAAGGCAGGAGAGAGATGAAAGAGAAGAAAACAGAAAGAGGGCAGAAAGAGGGAAAAAAGAGAGGTGCAAAATGCTGAGGCGGCAAATGAAGGAATGAGAAGATAACAGCTGTTCTCTGATGATCCCATTCAGATAAATTTCATTCCTACTAATTAAAAAAATAAATATGGCTTAGGAAGGTAATATTTGAAAAGCCCTTGTTCTGTGCCTGGTACTTGCTAAGGGTTTCACCTTTCATCCCATTTAATTAAGAGTCCCAAGAATCCCCTGAAGTAATGCTTTTATTGTCCTTTTGTAGACAAAGGAATGGAAGTTTGAAGAGCTGAAGTCTGATCCAAGACTATTTGCCCCTCAAAAATGCAAAATGCATGCTCTCCCGTTATCAGTGTGGCCTTGATTCTGGAAAAATGGCTGCCTACCTGTGGGGAAGATGGGTCAATCAGGCTTTCTCAGCTGAAGGCCATGAGGTGCCAGAGTATTTTGAGTAACCATGATTAAACCAGCAGGTGCTATGTTATCTTAAATAATCATCATTCATGTTTGATTTAGAGCCACTGTTGTTGTGGCCACTAAGGTTCTGAGGCCTGTGCAGACTTCCTGGGTGCTGATTTTCCAAGGTGGACTTCTGTGGGGGAAAGTTTCCTATGCCAGCTCCCTATCCCAAGAACTGGGTAAGAGCGATGACCCTGTACTTGCTCATCGGCCTCCTCTGTAGAGTGAATAAAGGGTATGTACAGCTATCTTCGGCTCCTTGGTTCTTCTTCAATCTGACTGAATCTTGGGCGAACCTCCTTGGCCTCAGCCTCTGGCACTATGTTAACCAAAGACATTTCCCAGGCTTCACTGTGGGGGCTAGAGGACTAAATGAATGGAAGGTGACAGGAGTGAAGTGTGTCAATTCTGCAGCTCAATTCTTTGAGAAACTAGAGTGAGTTCCCCGTGTGTCTTTCCCTTCCACCAGTGGTAAGCAGAAGACTCTGAAGTCCTAGGGGTTGATGGGGCCACAACATGGAAGAAACCTGGGTCCTCAAGTCATCACATGGAGGAAAGCCTAGTGCTGAACAGAAACACTCCCCTTAAGCTTTTGTGTGAGTACATTGTAAGCTTTCCTTGGGTTAAGTCAGTAACATTTTGGAGTTTGACACAACAATTTGGAATTCTACTAACATATTGCCTCTCCTGGTATTTCCCAAGGTTGTCCCTAAGTCTCCAAACTCCCCCAGCCAGAAGATTCATAGATCAGGAACGTCCCTTGTAGGCCACGCCACTCCCCTAGAGTTCTACACCTCTGAGAAACATGCCATTTCCTCTGGAGAGTTCCATGCCCTGGGAAGCTCAGACATGTCCTGACTAGTCCACACTCCTTATCAAGAGGGCTCCTCCCTGCATCAACTAGGGTACCGCCAACCACCTAGGACAATGGGCCTCATTTTTTTCCAAGGCAGGCCATAGTCCTGACTCCAACATAACTCCTATGTGACACCCTCTCTGAGTCTTCAATTTCCTTTTGTTATTTTTTCCCCTCAAAGGACCCAGCCACCTCATTTGTCAATTTATCATTTACACGGTAGGAAGGAGTATTTAGTGAATAGTAACTATGTGTTGGGCACTGATTTAAGGGCTGGGATTATAGAGGTGAGCAAAGCAAAGTCCATCTCTGTCCTTCCAGAGCACACATGCTGGTAATGAGTAGTTGTAGTGATAGGGATCAGGGTGGGCAAGGAGGAGAAACCAACCCAGACTTGGGGAATCAATTGTGCTCCCCAGAGAAAGGACATTCTAGCTGAGCTTTTAAAGACAGACAGGTGTTGTTCAGGTTAAGTGGGGAAGGATGGGTAAGAACATTTAAGAAAGCAGGCATGGCCTGTGTAAAGGCCTGGCCATGGGTGAGGATGGGGCCCATTGCTGGAACTGTCAGTCTGGAGGTATGTGGGCATGTGAGGTACATACACTGCAGTCAGCAGGGACTGTAGGAGGAGCCTAGACTTCCTCCTGAGGAAGAAAGTGGTTCAGCATGGGTAGGCCATGTTCAAGGCTGGCCTTCAAAGACCCCATGGAGATATTTTTGCCTCTGTAATTCCTTAGTTCCTAGACCCTCGTTTTGGCCATGATCTTGGGGATATGTTTGCATTGGCTTGGTGCAAATCTCCCCAATCTTAGGTTTCCAAACTTGGAATGGCCTACCATTGCTCTACTGGTGTGGCTAGGTCTAAGTTTTTCTAAGTTTTTCTTTCTTTCCTTTTTTAAAGGCAGAGTCTCACTCTGTCACCCAGGCTGGACTGCAGTAGCGTGATCACAGATCACTGTAACTTTGCACTTCTAGGCTCAAGCCATCCTCCTGGCTTGGCCTTTTGAGTTGCCAAGGCTGCAGGCATGAGCCTCTGTGCCCAGCGGCTCTGTGAGTTCTATATTGTGTTCCTGCCCCTGGGCTGTCCTCTGCAGATGCAATCACTGCTCACAGCAGTGATGACCCCCCTCAGCACTGATACTAACACTGTGCGATTTTCAGGGTTTATCTCATTTTTTTTATAATAAGAGTTTATCAAGTATGGAATGAACATTATTCCTATTTTACAGATGAGGTAGCAGAAATTAAGTCACTCACTTTATTCACATTTTTTATTATTGAATAACACACCATATACATACCAAAACATAGTGGTTTAAAACTGTAACTACTGTGTTTGCTTATGATTCTGTGGGTCAACAATTTGGGCTGGGTTAATGGGGACAGGGTTTCTTCTGCAATCGTTAGCAGATAGGCCTGGCAGATAGACTGGAGGCTGTGGACAAGGGCCTCACTCTCAAAGTCAACAGTTGATTCTGGTTGTTAGGTGGACTTTTCTCTTGATATGGTCTGTCATGTTTAGGGAGGCTAGCATGTCCTATCTCACACAGTGGTATGACCTTCATGGAAGGTGAGAATGAAAACTTCAAAGCTTTGTGAATCCCAGACTTAGAAGTTACACCATATCAATTCCTCTGCCTTCTATCGGCTAAATCAAGCCCAAGGACAGACCATACTCAAAGAGGTGGAGAAAAAGACTTCACCTCTCAATGGGAGGAGTGACAAAATCACATTGCAAAGGGACATTGACACAGGACAGGAGATATTGCTGTAGCCATCTTTGCAAGCATTCTCTTCCACTGGGCCAAGATTCCATTGTGTAAGTGCTACCCTACCTCTCCTCCTCTAGGGTATGCTTTTCTCACCCCCACAAACCTACCACAAGCTTGGTATAGAACAAAGAATTTGCAGTTGGCTCCAAATTTTGCTTTTATTAGCTGTGTGTCCTTTTACCAGTTACTTAACCTCTCTGAGCTTCAGTATTCTCATCTATAACATGAGGCTATTATAACGTTATATGGTGATGGTGAGGATTGCTGACTATATAAGTAAAAGGTTGGACATAGAGTAGGCACTCAAGCAGCAGTAGGGATGATGATAGTGGCCATTACTTGCATTGGGAAGGACCCAGCCACATTTCTACACTGGCTTCCCATGACTCAGGAGACTCCCTGATTCAGCAAATTGCAGGGCACTGGGAGGGGGCTCCTGAAGGTTGTTGATGAGATCAGGCTGGAGAAACAGAGGGTGGGGAGGCAGAAGATGGTCTCAGCCTCAGCTCAGACATGCCAATTCTTCCCTGCTCCATGGGAAATGCAGCAGAATGTTTTCCCATGTCTCAGGGGAGACCTACAACAGAAGCAAGGGTGGGGACTTACTCTTCTTTACAGAGCGAGATTCTGAGTTTAAGAGGAAGGGACATTGCTGAGAAGGTACAGGCCAGCGCTACAGAATATCAGGCACACCTGTCGCTGGCCCCCACATTGCTCCCATGGGCAGCAAGCTGCACCTCCTTAGGCAAGCCACCAATCTTCCTCTGGGCCTCAGTTTCCTCCCCTTCAGAATGGAAATAATGAGATCTGTGCTGCCACAGCATGGGTTTATCAGCAACAGCTAATAATTCATTAGTTAGTCCAATACACTATCAAACACATCTATTTGGGCTTGATACTGAGTGTTTTTATTCGCATTATTTTGTCTGATTTCCAGGCATATGAAAAAAGGGAGTGTCAGTCTTTCCATTTTACAGATAAGGCTATAGAATGCCTGGAGTTTAAGCATCTTTCCCCAAAGCACAGAGCTAAGGTCCCTGATTATATAGCCCTTGCGTTCACCCACTAGGTGCCTCAGTGATGGGAAGAGAACAATGGAAAGCAAGAAATGCTAGAAACCTAACGTTGAATTCCTCAACAAAGTCATCTGGCCTATTTCACCATTTGAGGACACCTCTGTTCCTCTAAGTTCTTGCTCTTATATCCTCAGAGGGCCCCAGGGCTTGTCAGCCAAGGAGGCATCCCCTTTTACAGGAACAAGGGCTGAGAGAATCTTGGATTCAGACTTCAAAATTGACCTGACAGGACTTTCAATATCAAGAGTCTGGTCCCACTCTGGCTACCACTTTGATGTGCGACCTTGGGCGAACCTCTCTGGGCCTCATTCTCCAACGTGTGTGTGTGGTTAGGAAGGGGGTTGATTTCTTGTTCAGCAATATCAGGAAGTCGATGCTATGTCAAGGTGGAGAATAGGACCTCTAACCCTGACATTGGGATAAAGCAAATGCAAATGGGATCTGGCCTACGCTGCTTTGGCCCAGCACTGGCAAGGCCTCCTTCCATACACACTCACACACCCACCACATCCCGACCAGGTGCCTGTCCAGCATGGAGTGGGGGAATAGGAAAACTGTGAACTTTGGAATCAGAAACACCTGTGTGATCTTGAGCATGCCTCTTCCTTTCTGAGCTTTCGTTTCCTTGTCTGTGAAAGGGGCAAACCCTCTGCACCATGCAAAGGTTTTGTGAGGTTTACACAGGAAGGGGTTTGTGCAGTGACAGGCACGTGTAACTGCTAGATAAATGGTAGCTATTATATTATTATCTTAATCCACAAGCCCTCACTTCTGCTGGGACTGCCTCTGCCCTGGAGAGGGAAGCTTGATGAATTATTTAGTGTCAGATAATTCATTAGTTAGTCCAATACACTATTCAGCTCATTGTCAGCTCATGAGCCTGCTTGCTGAGAGAGTGGATGGGAAGAGGGCCGTTCTCACCCCCGCCCCCCTCACCCACTCCAGCAGTCTGTAATGGAGGGATTTCTGGCATTGAGGTGGATTTCCTTTCCCGGGGCCTCTTCTGACTGCCACGATTTAGGCTGTGCACGGGGGCTGTCTGCGTTTCTTCTCTCATTCCACACTTCCCTAGTGCCTCTGTGTGCCAGGTCTTTTGCTGGGTGCAGAAATGAGTAAGACCCTCTCCTTCCTTGAGGAACTCGATGTCTGGACCAAGGTCTGATTATATAGCCCTTGCTTTCACCCACTAGGTGCCTCAGTGATGGGAAGTTCTAGGGGGAACCAGGGATGAAGACTCAACTGCGAATTCCCAGGGCAGCCTCTACGTGCTGGCAGAAAAACCACACTCCAAGCACGTTTTCAACTAGCAGTTTAAACCACTTGAATTTGAGTCTCGAAAACCAAAAAACCAGTTCTAAGTGTTTTCACCTCTCCCACTGCTTCCTCCTAAATTTCATTAGGGCTGACAATTTGTATATCCACTTACAGCATAATGTGATTTAAATGGCTGACCGTAACTGTTAGAACTGGAGTTTTCCCTGGGCGTGGTGAGCAGAGGTGGTGGCTGGGGGATGCTTCCTGTGGAAGTAGGGCCCTCTCTGCAAAGGTGTGGGACTTTCAAGGCCCGAATGTGGCTGGTCAGACATGGTGTCTGCCCTAGGAGACGGGAGGGACAGCTCCTTGGCCCTCTTCTCTCTTCACCCTGCAATCACTTTTGTTCTTGGAGGCTGAGCTATCTCAGAGTTTTCGGTGTGCAATAAAACATGCTCAACCACAAGGCCCATGGATTGAGCCAGGATGGCTGGAGGAGGAAGCCAAGCCTGCTGGCTGGACCTTCCACATGGTTAGGAGGAATTGATAGTGTGGGTCCTGCTTTGTGGCTTTCCTTTTTGTTTTGGCTTTGTAACTAAAACAGAACTAAGAGATGCCTAAGAGATGGGATGTTCAGTTTTATTTTATCCCCATCAAAGTTTTACACACATTGTATGTGTGTGTGAAGCAGTTATTGCACCATGGATTCAATTTGGGTCTGAGTCCTCGCCCTCTCACTTGGTGACCTCAGCATGTCAGTTTTTCCTTTCTCTCTAAGCTGGTGCTTCTTGCCTTGCAGAATTAGTTCATTAAAGTATCTAGAAGTTCAATATCCAGTACAGAAGCCCTTAGACACCTATGGCTATTTAAGTTGAAATTAATCAAAATAAAATATTCTTCGGTTGAAGTAGCCTCATTTGAAGTCCTCAGTAGCCACAAACCTGAAATGACAGTGTAGCTATAAGATTTTCCCTCACTGTGGAAATTTCTACTCAATAGCACAAGCCTAGAATCGTGCTTGCATTCACTAGATGCTCAATACAAATCTAAAAGAGAAATTGTGGATTTCACTGTCTTTGTCTAGTGAAGCACTGAGGTCAAAAGTGGGTTGGACAAAGGTCAGGAATGGACCTTGCAGGAAGCAGTTTCCCCTAGAATTTGGAAATTGAAACTCTCAGATTAATGGTCTTGATCTTGTGGACCCCTCTTTTTGTATGCAGAATTCCCAAACAAAGGAAAATACTCCACAGAAAGGCAGACGAACCACAAGAACAAAATTGAGGAACCAAGGGCTGTAACGCACAGGTGTCCAGAGTGTCAACAGTTCTGGGCCATATTAATGAAGCTTCTTTTACCTGCAACTACAGAATCCAACTCCAGCTTCAGTAAACAAGATGCAAAGTAGTTGTAGGAATGTCGAGGTGTTTCCTGGAACCCAAGGGAAGAATTGAGGTGGCTCCGAGGTGTCAAGCCAGGAATTCTTGATTTTTCATTTGTCGTAGTTTCCAAATTTGACAGAACTTCAAAATTAACTAGGATATGGGTAAAATACAGATTCTAAGGCCCTGGCTTGTTCAGACTTATATGTTGGAGTGGGTTCTGGGAATCCTTTGTCCAGGGTCCTCAGCAGCTTCTCAAAAACCTGTGCTCAAGTCTGCACTCTTGGGGAGCTTACTGGCTGGGAGGCGGTCAGACTGAACCCCTGTTTTGGAAGGAGAGGATCTCATTAGCCCAGCTGTCTGCCCATTGTCCAATCAGCATTGTATGAGGGTGGGGAGGGGAGTGGCAACTAGCAGCTCAAACTTGGGGTTAACTTCTAGAATTACCAAAGACTCAGCAATGCCATTACTGGGTATATACTCCTGAGAACTGGAATCAGGATGTGAAAGAGATGTCTGCATGCTCATGTTCGTTACAGTATTATTCACAAAGGCTAAGACGTGGAAGCAACCTAAACGTTGATAGAGGGATTAATGGATGAAGAAAAAGTGGCATGTATTAAAAAGCAAATCCTTCCACGTGAGATAATATGAATGAAGCCGGAGGATACTATGCCAAGTAAAATAGGCCAATCACAGATGCTGCATTACTCCACTTACAGAAGGATCTACAACGACAAACTCATAGAAGCAGAGAGTAGAGCAGAAGCTACTAGGGGTTGGGGGAAGGCATAACCTGGGTGTTGTTAAGGGGTAAAGTTTCAGTCGTGCAAAATGAATAAATTCTAGGGATTAGCTGTACAGCATTGGGTCTATAGATAACAGGACTGTATTGTAAACTTAAAATTTTGCTAAGAGGGTAGTTTTTTGGTTTTTTTTTTTTGAGACAGAATCTCACTTTCTTGCACATGGTAGGGATGGGGATGGTGGGGAAGGAATCTCACTCTGGCTCAGGCTGGTCTTGGACTTGTAAGCACAAGTGATCTACGCGCCTTGGCCTCCCTGAATGCTGGGATTACAGGCCTGGCCAAGAGGGTAGATTTTATGTGAAGTGGTCTTAGAGAGAGAGGAGAGAGGGAAAGGAGAGTTTTAATGAGGTATTCAGATATACAAAGATGTATCTTTTGAGGGTAATGACATTTTCAGTGCTTCATTTTGTGATGTCTGGTGGTGACTTGTGATTTGTTATGCAATAATACAGAAAGCTAGAGTTTCTTTTGGGGGGGAATCATTTGAAAGTATTTAGTGTGCTATTGATGTTGTAACATTTCAATGAAAACATAGTTAATCCTGTGAACAGCAAAGGTTGTAAAATGGAGGGCTACTGCGTCACACTGTGTGTCCTGTTGCATAAAGTTTTTGAAGGAGTAAAATTAAATCATTCCTGTGTATGTGTGGAAAAAACAGCAGTGCACCAAAGTGTTCCCTGTAATTATCTCTTAAGTGGCAGAAGTAGTTTTTAATTTTATTAATCTTTTGTTCTGCTGGATTTTATGACAAACATGAATTCTTTTTATAATAATTAAAGGTTTTTAAAAATACAAAAACAGATCAATGAAGTAATGATTGTAATTTGTTTGTAATTACGCTCCTGAAAATTTTGGGAAAGGCTCTTTGTTAATTAAGGGCTACCTTTGTGCTTGAAACTGGGAGAAGTTTTAGCTTCCGAGGGTCCAGGATTGCTCAGCAGTTTGGCACTTTGGTGTCACACATCTCAACCCCCAGGATGTAATAGGAGTGCTTTGCTAGGCCAGATCCTGAGAGACAGACCAGGAACTGTCAAGGGATTTTTCTTGTATATCTAGGACAGCGCCCAACATCTAGTAAGTGTGCAAAAGTGTTGAATAAAGGAAAGAATGAATAAATTGAATGAATGAAGAAAGGATCTGTCTAAAGAATCTAAGTTGGATTCATGACTTTACATGGTGAAGCTTGGGGATGAGGGCGAATCAAAGACGATTATTTGGCACAGAGCATTTGGGTCCCTTTAGTTTCCTGACTTGGGACTGGAAGAGCAAGGGACCATTGACGTTGGGTAAACAGTTGGAGAATTAAGTGATGGTGTTGGGGAAATGTGCCAAAAAGTAGCAGAAGTCAGACTGCCTGGCCAGCAGCTGAGGGAAATGAAGCCGTGTTGAGCTTGGGAGGTCCTTCTGCTTGAGGAAGGAGAAAAGGCTGATCCATGCTCCTAGCACAGTGATGCAGCCTCCACCAGCCTGTGAGCTTCCCCCTTGCACAGCACTGCTCTCTTACTGTGGATGTGCTTTCCCAAGGACTTGAAGGAGCAAATGAATTGATTGCAATTTACTAAATATTAGTTCACTCAACACCTTTCTGCCCAGTGGAAAATTTTATTATATAGTACAACAGATAGCATTCCTCTTTATACCTATTAATGCTTTAGATTTCAAAATATGATATGGCCACGATTGTCTTCTTTTGCTTGGTATCCATCTGTTTTCAATCCTTTTATTGATTTCTCTGTGTCTTTATGTTTTGAATATTTAAAAGAAACACCCAAAGCTTTAGGCTGATAATCTTTTTCTTTAATGGAAGAGTTTGATCCATCATATTGATAATGCTCCTTGTTATTACATTTTGAGCTATTTGTCCTACTTTTATTTCTTTTGTGTGGGGTCCTTTTTGTCCTTTTGCATTGATTGTTTTTTTCTTTTTTATTCCACGTCCCCTTTTGTTTTGAAAATGGCGTTTCCTACATCTTTGATTTAATACGGCTACCGTGAACATTTATACTTAATAAAGTCTAATATTATCTAGTACTTTGATCCTATTCTCAATGTGAGATTCTCAGATCACTTTGTTATCCTTTTTCTAAATGCATATGTTCTTTTTTTGACCCGTCTGTTAGCTATTCAATCTTCTAAAATAGACTTTGGAGTTATTATATTATATGGTCAATTTTTGTTTAGATTTTCCAACATATTTGCCAAAATTTTGTCTCTCAGACTTTCATTTTCCTTAGTACCTGAAATGCAGCCTTTAGGCATTCTTTTAGTAAGGTAATAAGAATTGTTTCAGTTTTTGTTTTATTGAAAGTGTTTTCATTTGACTGTCAGTCTTAAACAAAAGCTTTCCTGGGTATTAATCTATTCCTTTTACCCACCAAATATTATGATCATCAAGCTCAGTGTTAGATGCATAGGAGTAATCACAGGATTAGCTGGATAGTTGGAAAAACAATCAAATCATTCCAAAATAAATGTGAAAGAGACATTGATAAATGACAAGAAGAACTCATGGTGCTCTGAGAGTTCATGATAGGAAGCTTGATCCAACTTGGGAAACAGGGAAGGTTTCCCCAAAGAAATGGAAGTTGAGCGAGGGATTAAACTAAGGCTTCATAAATAAGTAGGAGTTACCATGATCCGAGCAGGGCAGGGCAGAGGGAAGTTGGGGAGAGCATTCAAGGCATAAGAAACAGTGTGTGCAAAGGCCATGGAGTAGATGGCGTCTCTGAGAACCTGGAAAATGGCTGATGTGACTAGAAAGCCAAAAACGAAATATTTTTAGAAAGTCAGTTACAAGGTTACTTGTGAGTCGCTGATATTTTTAACAGATGATAATTTGGGTGACTTCTAACAAATTTTCCCTCCTGTGGAGAGAAGTTGAGAAGAATGTAGCAACATAAGCAGAGTGTAGGAGGCTATTTTATCCTTACAAGCGAGTGGAAGTTTACCTTCCACGTCAGGGTGCTTCACCTCTATTTTCTCTCATCAGTTGCCCTGTGGTGGTGGCCCTCTGGAGCCAACTTGGGTTCGAATCCTGGCTGCACAGCTACTACTTGAGTGCTCTGGCTCAATTATGAATTTTCTCCCAGCCTCAATCTCAGTTTTCCTGTCTATAGAACTAGGAATAACATTGTTTCATGGGGTTAATGAATAAATGTGGTATTGCATGTTAAAAGTGGGTTCCTTGGACTCACTCAATAAATATTGGTATTTGCTGCCCCTTTTGCCTCTCTGTTTTATAACGATGTGCTGTTCAAACCTCTGCTTTATTTATTTTACTAGTCACAAATCAGTGTCACAAACTACACAATAATATTGTATTTTTTGAAAACAAATATTCAGTGCTGGCTGACGTAAATTCAATAGAACATTTCTCCTACTTCAAATGACCTTCTTTCTGCCCTAGAGCTAAGTGCTTTTAGGGTTGCTAACAGTGAAAGTGTGGGCACGGTAAAGTTGAAGGAAGGGAAGCTTGGCAGGTGGGAGAGGGCATCCACAGGAGCCAGAGCCCGAATTCTTGGAAGAAGAGCAGCCAGGGAGATGGTCACCAGCAAAGAAGTTCCTGGGAGTCTTTGGGAGAGCAAAGAGCATCCCGTTCCTACGGGCCTGCTCGGTGTCAGTGCCTGACAGGTGTGCAGCTCAGCTGAGGCCAGCTCAGTGGGCCCACCCTGCTGGGCATTAGCAGTAGGCTGAGGTGGGTGTGGCTGGGCAGCAGCCAGCTCCAGACGGAGGGGCAAGTCTGGGCCAATGTTCCCTGCACCCTGGGAGCCAGGAGCTCATTAAAGAGGAGGAGAAGGAACAATTATGTGCAAACTTCTGAAGGTAAAGGCCAGGAAGAGTGGGGGGAAGCCAGGAGTTGTTCTCTATGTGGGGCCTGGCTTGCCAGGAAGGCGGAAGGGATGAAAGGAGGCTGGAGACCGCTTCCAGGGGTCATTTACTGAGGTCAGAGCTGGGGCCAGCAGATCAACCCGGGTGGCCTGGAAGGCTGAGGAAAGCAGTTAAGGCTGACATGACTTGTAATGGGGAGCCTCGGTGAGCTCTGGAGCAAGGGAAGGCCAGGCTTCAAAGAAAAAGAACTTAACCAGCTGTATTTGAGGGGTGGAGGTGTGGCTTTGTCCAGACCCTGGGCTCTAGAGGTGATTGTTCTCTTTATCCAGGATGGCATTGTCAAATAGAAATATATTGCCACTTAAAAAGTTTCCTTAAGGAAAAAGAGAGAAAGGAACAGAAAAGAATGACGGCTCTAGTAATGGCACTCTGACAAACGAGCAACCTTCAGGGGCAGAGGGAAACCAGAGGAGCGAAAAACAAGTGCTTCCAATGTGGTCAGACTGGCCACTCCAGAGAAGACTGCCCCCAGCAATACCACTGGCTGGGCAAGACACCTGGCCCCTGTCCAGAATGCAAGGGTGACCACTGGAGGGTGGCCCGTCATATTGCTTTTAATTTTTAAGTGTATTTGTGGTTTAAAAATTCCTGAGAGTATGTGCAAATGAATGCAAATATTTATTATTCTATTTATATTTGCTTGTTTCCCTTTTGTATAACTGTTACATTTATCAAAGGATATATTTGTTGATAAATGGTATTTTATTGCATGCATCCAGGGGTCTAGGAAATTTGAATTATGTATTTCAAATTTAAAATGTAATGGCTCAGTGCCTGTGGCTCAACAGGCTAAGGCGCCAGCCACTTATACCTGAGCTGGCAGGTTCGAATCCAGCCCGGGCCTGCCAATCAACAATGATGGCTGCAACCAAAAAATGGCCACGTGTTGTGGCGGGCACCTGTAGTCCCAGCTACTTGGGAGGCGGAGGCAAGAGACTCGCTTGAGCCCATGAATTGGAGGTTTCTGTGAGCTGTGATGCCACAGCACTCTCTCCAGGGTGACAGCTTGAGGCTCTGTCTCAAAAAAAATTAAATAAAAAAATAAAATAAAATAAAATGTAATAATTTTAAGATACATGTATTATTGCTGTGGATTATTTATGAACATGTTAATTGAGTTATGGATATTTGTGATATATTGATTGAATTAACCAAATTATAAACATTCTTCACATATTAAAGATAATATGGGGTGGCGCATGAGACTCACTGAGCAGTGTGCCAGCCCCATTCCCTGAGGGTGACAAGTTCGAACCTGATCCTGGCCAAACTGCAACAACAACAACAACAAAATAGCTGAGTGTTGTGCTGGGCACCTGTAGTCCCAGCTACTTGGGAGGCTGAGGCAAAAGAATCGCCTAAGCCCAAGAGCTGGGGATTGCTGTGAACTGCGATGTCATTGCACTCTACCGAGGGTGACAAACTGAGACTGTCTCTAAAAAAAAAAAAATTAAACAAATAAAGATACTATGACTATGAAAACGTCTATTGCACATGTAGTATTTATACAAATGCAGATACTATCTCTCTCCTTTCCATTAATTCTAATCTGCACTTAGTTCCTACACTTGTATGTAAACTATATTAATCAGTACATCTGTTAATATTAATTCTGATCAGAACTGCACATAAATAAAAATGAGTACAAGTTTTATATCATTTAAAGCATTGACTGACTTGTGGATAATAAACATATTCTTTTAATTATTATTCATTAAGTGCTTACAATGGGCATTTTATAGATGCAATGTAGGGGGATATAGTTAGAAAATAGGTAGCCCTTGCTTATATAGACCTTATATTTTAGTAAGGAAGATTATTGTCACAAAACTTATTTAGTATTAAGTAGATGGTAAAAGAGTACAAATAAGTCAACTATTCCGTGTTAAAAGAGAATCTTAGGGGTTGAAGGACCAGAAAATCTTAATAAAATAAGTAGCATTTCTGCTCACCCATAAATAATAATTAGCAAACCTTAGAATAGGGCAGTGAACACATAAAAAAATGGCATGAAAAAAGATAAAGGTGAAAAACACATAGAGTATTTTCTGGAGAAAATGAACTATTCATTTTGAGGATATATCAAACTATTCAGTTTGAAGATCTGACAGATATCAAATAATTTTAATAATTCAAATAAAATCAAGGTGCTTAGATTTCAGTTTCTACTGCATAGTACCAAACTGAAAGCATTTACTTGACTCAGATGTTTGAACTGTGTTTAGTAATGATTAATATGACAAAGAGTAGCATACATAGGATATTCATGAAAATTTGGATAAAATCTGTAAATAATTATAATAGCCATCTCTGATGGAATGGATTATAAATTATCGAAAGACAAAAGTTTTGTGTTCTCTCTTTTCCTCACATATTCTTATTTAAAAAATCAATTATGTCTATTATTGCAAGCCCCAAACTATGGTTCCAAAAACATGGCATATAAACAAACATACTGGATAATAAAATCTCTATTTAAATTTTGCAATTTCTCTGTCTAACCAAGTATGCTATGACAACTCAAAATTCCTCATTTTTGGTTTTATGTATGGCAGGTCATTAGCACATTTCTGTCAGCCAGATGACATTCCATGTACTATCTAATAACTAACATTGACCAATCAAATGGATGTTAGCCAATATGCTACACCATTATCCAGTGGCGGAACATTGAAAGTTATAGTAAGGTACTATTTGATTCATTTATTTAACCATACCTGTCCCTCAACATATAATTAACTACAAAGTTAAAGATTTCAATTTGATTTTCAATAAATATAAATAGATACCACCTTTTGTCATGTATAATATTTCCCCCAGCTTTACTTTTTTAATTAAAATTTTTATTTGTTTATATTTAGGTACTTATTTTTTGCATTATATAGGGATTTTAGCATTTATTTTTAACATGATGGTACAAGAAATTTTATGCAATAGATAGTTACAAAACACAAGAACAGATACAAGATATAAGAAATTTTATGTACCACTGACTGAAGGTCACGTTCTTCATCACTTCAAAAGTATCATCTTCGTCAATATCTACATTACCAATGCCTTCTGAAGGGTCACTTTCATCACCCTTGTCAATTTCATCATCCTCAGTTCATCCATAGCATTGCTGATGCCACATTTTTTAAGTAATTCCACAACCACTTCCTTCTTGACACTGTGCCATAAACTTAAGATGTAATCACAAGCATGGAGAGTTGACCTATAGGTGTTAACTCATTGCCCGCTGACTACATCCACAACATCCAATCTTTCTTCATTAGGGCCTTAAAGGGCTTGTTTATCGACACATCAAGATGCTGCATTGGCTGGTTAGCAGACCAGGTATCACAGTAAGCTGGGTTTTCTAGTCTGCTGTGATTGCTTTTGCACTTTGTGTAACATGGGCTTTGAAGTGATCAAAAATAAGCAAAGCTGGCTTTTCAAGTAGTCTGTCAGGACTTCATGACCAAATTTTGTTAAAGCAGATTTTCATGCCTTCATCCATCCTTTTTCATCATGTAGATAATAACTCCACTTGGAATCTTTTCTTTCAGAAATAGGCTTCTTTTAAAGATGATCATACACACTAGCTTTCCTCCATCTTCACAACAGGGTAGAACAGCAGTGAAGTGTGTTTTCTCCTGTCCGCTAGTGTCAGCAGCCGCAATCTTTGCTCCTTTGACATCCACAGTTCTGTTGAATGGCGCATCAAATGTGAGTGAGACTTCATCCATATTGGCAATTTCAGACAGTTCAAAATGGTAAGTCTTCCAGATTGCTAATATAAAAATGAAATTCCAAAACTTGATTTTCATAGGCTAGTGGAAGGTTTGGGGCAAGGTTTTTCATGTCCTCATATTCAAGCCTTCTCTCTTCCTAAAGTAAAAGCACTATTTAAGTATTCCTAAGAAAGGATTAACTTTTTCATCATGGATTTATTTTACGCTCTTATTATCTTCTCAGCTGAAGCAGTGATCTCAGTTTGATTCTGCTCCATAATCCAGGTCTTTGTGTCCTGCTCCACCTCCAGCCACGTTTCAGGTTTCCTTCACATTGCCTCCTTCTGTCTTGGCATCTAAAGAAGCTTTTCTTCTACAATCTGATGACACTCTCTGTGGGAGGAGGGCCAAAGTGTCTCTCAGCAACTCTATTCCCATGTTCTTTAGCATATTTAATAACTCTTAGCTTAAAGCTTTTAGTGTACAAAATCATTTTGATATTTCCCTAGGTATTTTCTGATAATTTCTGTAAAACATATCAGTTAGATTGCTAGCTCCCACCTTAAGTATACAAAGAGAAATGTCTAGCTCTTCCTTGGCAGAAAGTGTTTTATTGCAAATTCATCATCATTTCAACAAAACTGGTTACCATATTCTAGGGTTATTTTGCATGCAGATATCATTATTGCTTTCTAGAGGTATAATTCTAATGAATAAGCATACATAAAAGAATTAAAAACATATATATAGTTGTAGAATTATTAATTTGTGTAAAAAAGTATGCATTATACATGGCAAAATATGGCATTTAGCTTATAATCACACTATTTAAATATCTTCCAATGATCAAGGTGAAAAGTTTAATGGAAATATTAGAGTTTGCCTCATACCTAAATGTTCTATTTCCTTATTGGAGTTCCTTTTATTTTTATTAAGTTATGTAAGTTTCTTTGTCTTTGCTTAAAGTAATCATTGATTCAATTTATATAGTTATATCATTTGTGAAATAGCATTTTTCCTTTGATAAAAAATGCACATTAGTTTATCGTGTATCTGTTTCTGACAGCATCAGTAGTCTTCTAACATCTGCAGCTATTCATATGCATTACATTTTTCTAATATTCTAAAGCAAAAGAAGATTAACCACCAACATCTCTGCAGATTTGGAATGAAATAGATGCTACACAATAATTACTGTACTAAATTCAGCTTTTTAAACAATTGCCAGTTCAGATATATCTGGTATTTATACTTTCGTAAAAATGTAAAAGAAATGCTAATAGCTAGCCCTCGTAAGTCTATTAATTTTTTTCTTGAAAAAAGTAACTATTGAAAATTATAGAGTTATTAATATTTGGCCACATTAATACTTAACTAGAGGTAGGTTGTTATAAATTCCTTATCTACTAGTATCAAACTCAGAAATGAATGAGTAATTCTAGGTAATTTTGTGGTGTTTCAAAATAGAAATATTTTCCTAGTATAGTAAAGTTTTTTTTTATACGAGATTACATTTTTCCCTCTGTAGAGTTCTTGCAGACCAAGAGTTGTATCGCCAATTTCCTTTCAATGGAAGACTTGTTCTAGCAGTTAGCTCCTTCAAGGTTTCCCTCAGCTGCTGAAAGCCACCTTAATTGAGGATAAGTCTTTCTCAGAATGCCCTATTTTCAGTAACTAATCAAGACAGAGTCTAAACTCCCTTGCTATTTTGTCCCAAATTAGCTATGTTATTTTACTTTACACATATTTTAATTGAAACAAGGTCTCATTCTGTCATTAGTAATGGTGCAATCATAGCTCAGGGCATCTCTGAACTCCTGAGCTCACAAGCAAAGCTCCTACTGCAGTTTCCCAAGGAGCGGGAATACAAGTGTGTGCCACTCTGTTCAGCTCCAAATTAGCTATGAAATGCCTATATTTACTTCAGGACTTTCCATGAGTTTGGTCAAGGCTTCATGGGAACATAACACAATTCCATATCTGCTCCTTTTGTACTATTTCTTCTCTATCTTTTCCTTAGTTGTTGATCTCTAAAAACAGCTTTTGCATCAAAGGTCAACTCATTATCTCCTCCAAATAAATGAAACCAGATAAAATAGTATTTTCTGAACGCAAGAACAAGACCAACCATTGCCAATGGTGTTGTTTTGTCTCTTTTACTATAAAAAAGAGATTAAGCCAAATACATACGCCACAGTCTTATTTGTAGTTAAAAAATATATATATATATAAAAATGGAAAAACTGGTAGAAATTACTTAATGTGTAAGGATATGCACTTGAGCTATTCCAGTAACGGAAGCTGGTAGTTTTCACTCTCTCACTTTGAAAAGCTTTCCAAAGGTGTTCCTTTCCATCAAAATGTACCACCAACCAAAGTATCTGTTAGCAGCTCATACGAGGTGAGGTGATTCACCTTGAGTGAGGTGAATCAGACCATTTGTATCACTTTCCAATGACACCTAACTTTTACATGCTTAGTAATAGAATAAGACATAACACAACAGCCTCAAACATGGCATACACAAAATATTAATGTGTTTTTACTTCCAGTTATTAAAACCTCTAGAGCAGTGATTTTCAACTGGTGTACATGAGAGGATCTTATACATGTCGTGAAAACTTTTAGAGATCATGAATTAAATTATTTTCAAAAGAAGTGCAAAGCTCAGTACGGATATGTATATTTACTCTTTTTTTTATCAACACAATTTAAATGTGCCCCAGAAGTTTAACTATAGGTTCAATTTTCCATGAGATACCAATGGTTGAAAAACACTGCTCTAGAGTATAAAATCATTTCAAGAATTCTTTGTAATTTGTTGATTTTACACTATAGATTATTTTCATTTTATAATTTATATTTTAAACGTACTCTCTTCCTTAAAACTTACTCAAATGAAATAAATGTATTAAGCACCATTTCATAAGCACTTGGCTGGTTGACCATTAACTCCTCTGGTGTTTTATTTTAGGGTTGATCAAGAACCAAGTAGTCTGATAAGAAAATGAGTAAAAAATAGGAGACTTTCCAAAGAAGAGTTGGTATTTCCTCAAAATTGTACATAAAATCTAAAATTGCATTATTTATGGGGCCTGCAGTCACTGGGATTGCACCTGCCCTGGTATATAGGCTGTTAATAAACTCACTTACCTTGCTAAACTCCTACTCATTTCATTGAATTATTTCAGTGACTGCCTTGAACCACTGTGCTTCTCTAACATACAAAAGTATAAGACCTGCCTTTATCTTCAAGATACTAATAGTCTGATGCATTGTACAAGAGGTAAACAAATAAGATAACTATTGCAAGAGATATAATTGCATGGTACAGTAAAAGCATGAAGGAGAGAGCAAATTACCTTCAATGAGCTTATTGATCTACAACATCTATTCTTACTCCTTCAGTTGAACTACTTCTAATTTGCTCCGGATTGGCAAAATGCAAATGCTTTTATTATAATCGTGTAGAAGGTTAAGTGCTATGAAAACTTACCAGAAAAGTATGATTTTTATAGGAGTAGTTAATGACATCATTTTGAATATTTGAAGAAATATTTAAAATTACTTTCTGAATATCATCTGTTTTTCGGTGTGATGATTTGCTGGGCTGCTAAGTTTTGTATATTTTAAATATTATTGTGCCACCGTATCTTTCGCTGGATTGTGATAGAGGAAAAGCCCAGATTATCTCTGTTACTAATCATTACGCTTGATGGCTTAAGAGAACAAAAGGTTGGAGAATGTGAAGGGAACACTTCTTCAAACTCTGAGGTTTCTGTGAAGGGAATTTTTTTAACGATTCCTGGGATTTTGCCTGACCTATTTCTCTTTCTCATAGACATGGAGGGAATTACCCTTATTTATGGTCAGTGTGTGGATTGAATCATGTTACTTTGTCCCATCTTCCCTTTTCAGGGCAGAAAACAAATTGCTTCTCTTTTCCTTTTTAAGTTTTTTAGTCGAAACACTTTCCTGAAAACAAAAGTCAGAATAACAAAAAAGAAACAAGCAAAAGTTTATTAATGTGTGCTGTGCCCATCACAATGAAGAGAGTCCTCAGTTCAAATGTATTCCTTTCTCAAGGCAAGGGCTTTAAAGCCTTACTTAAATAGTATTTATACAAAGAGCCATAAATCCTACAAAACGACAAGACAGAGAAGAGAATACCTGTGTGCTTTCAAAAGGCTGGGAAATGTGGGCAGGCAAATTTATGGGAAAAGTGAAGTCTGCTCCCGAATCCTCTGGCACTTCTATCTCCAAGCTTTGTTTCTGAGCTTAAAAAAGTCAGGGAGGTGGGGCAGAGTGTGATCCTGTGTTTTAACCTTTTAACTTCAACTAAAACCTCAGTATTTTAGAGAGGAGTATTTTAGTTTTCTTCACTTTTTCTTTGAGGTGTGGCTGTCCTCAGAAAACTATTATTTATTCAACAAATATTCACTTAGTACTTATCATGTGACAAATGCTATGCTAATTATTGGAAACCTTATAGTGAACAAAAATACATTCTCTGGTTGAGAGGTGAGAATGAACACAAGTGGCACCCAGCGGTCCTGGGGTCCCGAGCAATGGTTGTGATCCCACAGTACTGGAGGTGTTGCAGGAAGATGAGGCCCAACAGGGAGAAAGAGCACTGAAACACCACATTTATAAGAGGAAGGGCTTTATTCACCAGCCGGGAGCTTATGGCATGGAATTCCAGATGGCCACGCGCCATGACTGGCTTGGTCTTTCCCTTTTTATCGACAGTCAAAAATTTCCACCCCACAGGTACCTTTCTTATTGGCCAGTTTGAATCAAGCGGTAGATACTATTCCAGCCCCTACAGAACTACAGGATTTCACAAAACTTGGAAATTTCCAAGTTCCAGGAAGTTAAGTTTACAAATTCCTAAGAGCTGAGTCACCACAGAGAGCACCGTGCAGGTGTATCCCTGTGGTCTCCTTGAGAAGACCCGTTCTCCTAGACCTCCCCCTTCTCGGGTATCCTCTCTCAGAGGGACTTCTGAAAACATGCTTTCCCAGCTCTTATACTATCTACCCATATCTTCTAGTATCTACCATATCTCCCGGGTTCTGAGAGTCTTCTACTCTTTCTGCACACCCCTGCTGTGAACTCTCTCTCTCTTTTTCACCTTGCAGTGTGCATGCTTTGTTTGAATATTGGTAAGGGCTTGCACTATGTATTTAGTTAAGTTTGTACTGGCTCGGCTCGGCGCCTGTGGCTCAGCGGGCTAAGGCGCCAGCCACGTACACCTGAGCTGGCGGGTTCGAATCCAGCCCGGGCCCACCAAAGAACAATGACAGCTGCAACCAAAAAATGGCCGGGCATTGTGGCGGGCACCTGCAGTCCCAGCTACTTGGGAGGCAGAGGCAGGAGACTCGCTTGAGCCCAGGAATTGGAGGTTGCTGTGAGCTGTGATGCCACAGCACTCTATCCAGGGTGA
>CAUYRH010015119.1:0-13666 GCA_963574655.1 Perodicticus potto | reverse complement strand
TTATAGATTTGTTTAATCTGCTATATTAATGTACTCAGCAGAAGTATGTTCAAATTTCCTAAAAGGATAGAAAAGTAACTTCATTGTTGCTCCTTATAACTTAAACTTTACTTCTTTATTTGTGAAATAAATTTTCTTTTTATAGTTACGTCGGATTTTTCTTCATGTACTTTGAGGATATGATTTTAGTATAACTTTAGAATTATTATATCTTTATGGTAAATTTATCCTTTCCATATTATGCAATGACTTTTTAAGCTAAGATTTCTTTTTGACTCTAATATCTATTTTGCTTTGTGATGATAGCTATATAAGCCATTGTTTAATACATTACCAGTATAACGTTTTTCCATCCTTTCATTTCATTTTCTGTGGTTTACATTTAAATGTTTCTTGTAAGCAGCATATAAATGGATATTTTTAAAATTCTATTTGTAAATTTTTTGTCTTTAGACATTCTAGCCCATTTATTATATAAGTGAATATTTTCTGAAAATATCTTTATTTTATTCTTATTCTTGAAAGATAATTTTTACTGGGTTTAGAATTCTAGATTGACAAGGTATTTTATCTCAGTACATTGATAATAATCTTTTGTGCTCTTCTAGTTTCCAATGTTGCTGTTGAAAAGTTGGCTATCAGTCTAATTGTTGTTATTCTGAAGATAGTCTAAGTACCTTTAAAATATTCTGTGATTTTTTTATTACAATGTCAGTGTGATTTGACTGAGTATGGATTTCTTTTTCTTTTTACTTATCCAAATGATAATACATTGGGCTTCTTGAAATCGTGGATTACTATCTTTTATTGATTCTGGAAATTTCTCAATAATTACATCTTCAAATATTGTTTCTGAGCCACTTCTTTCTCCTCTTCTTCTGTAACCCCAATTAAACATACCGTACAGGTATTTTATCCTCTCTTTCATTGCTTATATTGTTTTGGCTCTCTGACCTTCATCTTAAACAATTACTTTTGGTCTATCTTTCAGTTCTCTTTTAAACTGTGTTTTACCTCTTGTTAACTTGCATGTTATTTTTTAAATTTCATTATTACATTACATTATTGCATTTTTTCTCTTGGTTTTTCAAGTTGCCTTCTTTTTATTTAAATTTTTGGCCCTTTTTTATTTCTGGAATTACATTGAGTATACATTTTGTATTCTGTGTCTAATAATCGCAATATCTAAAGTACTGTAATTCTAATTCCACTCTTTCTTGTTTCTTCCAGCTCCTCCTTGATTGAAATGCTTTGCTGCATTATATCTTTGGTACTTTATGGCTATGTGATGATTATTACTTCTGCTCATTACTCTGACTCTAAATTGTTGGGGCTGGTATAAAGGAGCATTTCTTTAGAAAGTATTTTGGTTTCAGAAAGGATTTTAGCAGATGGCAGGGGAACCACTAGTCTTAAATCATGTCAAATTATTAATGGAATCTCTAGTGTTGCCACTCAAGTGCTGTGAATTTCTGTTTCAAAGCTATAAAAGGATCTGCTCATGGTGATTCAACCTCAAAGTAATTTTTAACCCTCTTTGCTCAGCACCAAGTTTAACACAGGAAACTTTTCTAACAATCTTAGGGTAGAGTAGGAAAAGGCATAGTTTATTTTAGTCAATAATTCCCCTTTGTCAAAGGACATAGCCTTTGGGGTCACAGATTTTTGGAGGGCTCATAATACATATAGGTAGATGGATAATACATACATTACATATTACATACGTATATTACATATGTATACGTATTTATATATTTATATATGTATACACACATACATTTATATATATTTGTGTATATATATATAGAGAGAGAGAGACAGAAAGCTGAAACTCTGGGATTCAAGTCATCCTCCTCCCTCAGCCTCTCAAGTAGTTGGGACTACAGGTGTCTACCACAACACACAGCTAATTTTTCTATTTTTAGTAGAGATGGGGTCTAACTCTTGCTCAGGCTGGTCTCAAACTCCTAAGCTGATGCCTCAGCCTCCCAGAGTGCTAGGATTACAAGCATGAGCTACTGTGCCAGGCTGAGAGAGTTCTCATATTATACTCCCTTTCCAGCTTGAATGGGCTCAAGCTTTCATTTCTCCCTACGTCTCATAATGCTGAGAAAACAAGTACTCAAAAATCACCCAATTTGGGGTGGCACCTGTGGCTAAGTGGGTAGGGCACTGGCCTCATGTACCGAGGTGGTGGGTTTGAGCCCAGCCCCAGCCAAACTGCAACAAAAAAAATAGCCAGGCATTGTGGCGGGCGCCTGTAGTCCCAGATACTTGGGAGACTGAGGCAAGAGAATCGTGTAAGCCCAGCAGTTGCAGGTTGCTGTGAGCTGTGTGACACCACAGCACCCTACCAAGGGCGAGAAAGTGAGACTCTGTCTCTATTTAAAAAAAAAACAAACACCCAATTTTAGTCCTTAGCTTAGTCCTTAGCTTGTGTTGACTTTGTGTATACTTGCCAGCTCATAGACGCTTTCAAGAAGATTGATTAGTTAGTTAGTTATTTTCTGTGGAATTCGTGGTATCTAGTCTGTGGTGTTGCTGATTCTTTCCTCTTGCCTTTGGGATGATCCTTGACCAGTTTGTATTTTATTGACCAATACACATAATAATGGAAGACAGCAGTTAATATTTCAGAATCTGCATCTGATCCCTTCTTCCTCTTATTTTTCTGCCTTCCATACTCATCCTCAGCTTTCTATGTGCAAATTTGTCTCCCAATCTACATCTGTACCAAAATTACACTTGTTTATTTTTACTACAATCTCTAATCTCAAGTACTTTGAAACTTCCTAACTATTCTTCCTGATTTCATTAATACCAGTTGTGCATATTCTAGCCAAAAACATCTAACTCATCTTTTGACCATCTCACCATCCTTCTTAAAACTCTTTAATTACTAAATATCACCTATAAGAAAAAAATCCAAAGCCTTTCACATTTTGCAAATGTTGCTCCCTTGAATTACTGTCTACTTCTCAAGGCTCTTCTCTCAATCAAAACATGCTTGAAATGTATTCTCTGGTCACATTGGCCTGCTGGTATTTGTCTGTGCATAGCATGGCACTCCTCGCCCTGTGCTATATCTTGTGTCCCCCTGTCCTGGCATGCCCTTTACATAGCTCACTTCTTTCAAACAGATAAATAAATAAACAAACAAATAAGAAAAGAAGGACAAGACAGAGGGAGAGGAGGAAAAGGAAGAAAGTAGAAGAAAGGATAATTCCAAAAGTAATTTTTAGCATTTTTAAAAGATCATCTCTCTACCTATTCTGTAAGTGACACCATTTTCACTCTGCCAATATTTTACATGTGTACATAGGTAAAAATTAAATCTTAGAGCAGTAGAAAAACTTAAAGTGATGCGTAAATCTTCTTTGGTTCTTCTCATTAGTTGAGTCATCATTATTTAAGATAAGATTCATGCCCTAATGCACATTTCATGGTTTGAATCTGGAAGCTCAAAGTATTAGAGGTTATGCCTGCTGGCAACGTTCCTGGGATCCAAGGTCAAAAAAAGATATTTCCTATTGTGACTGACAACATGACAAAATCAGAGGAATAAAGAATAAAAAGTCTAGTAAATGCTGGAGTCCAGTAAGTCCGAAGAAAGAGTGTGAAGGTTTGACACTCTTTCAAGGAAAGAAAAGGAAGAGTTTAAAAATCAGAAAACCCAAAATCCTGGATAAAAGGAGATAAAATCAAGACTTAGAGCAGTGCAGAAATTGATCAGCAACAGCTTTCATGGCACAGCTGGTGAACTGTGGAGGTGTGGGCATGCTGGGGAAGGTGGTGGGGATCCAGCCAAGAACCAAGGGTCACAACTAAGATACACACAACCTGATTGTTTCCCTGTTAAGAAATAATAGATTAGGGCGGCACCTGTGGCTCAGTCAGTAAGGTGCCAACCCCATATACCAAGGGTGGCAGGTTCGAACCCAGCCCTGGCTGAACTGCAACAAAAAAATAGCCGAGCGTTGTGGTGGGCACCTGTGGTCCCAGCTACTCGGGAGGCTGAGGCAAGAGAATCGCCTAAGCACAGGAGTTGGAGGTTGCTGTGAGCTGTGTGACGCCACGGCACTCTACCGAGGGTGATAAAGTGAGACTCTGTCTCTACAAACAAAAAACAGAAATAATAGATTAGATGAATAGCCTTAGACTGTCCACACCACGGTGTCTGAGGTAGTTTATTATCCCAAACTTAACGAATGCTAGATATAACTGACAGACTAGTTATGATGTTGTATTTGATTTTATTTGAACTTCACAGGAAAAGGTCACAAAAATCAGTCAACAGGGGCACATAAGAGTGAAATTCATGAGCCTCCACCAGAGACAGTGCACACACCTGCGGATGTTAACATAAGCACCTGGTTCACAACTACACCTAAAGGAAACCGGATTGGCACCAAAGGATTCGAAAGGATAGCAGGCTTGGCCCCGTTCTTATCCTTTCAGGCCACAGATCCTACCAATGGAACGGTATGGGAAACTATTACATATTGAAAAATTGTCTAAATCCTGGGAATTCTGAAGCAACACATAGAAGGAGCCTGGCAAACAATAAACACTAATGAATGTTTGTTGAGTAATGGATAGATGGATGGACGAATGGGTCTACCTCCCCAAAACTAAAAATATTACGTGGTATGGTTGACAAACATGGAATATCACAAAATACTAAATTTTTTTATGGGGAGGTGGGACAACTTGTTCAGAATGCATTGCTAATTTTTGAAATGAGAGGCAGGTCATAAATTTACTAGACGGCTTTTAAGATCTGTATCGCTAAGGAAGCACATGCCATCCTTAATGATACATACAAGGGGGCCACGTGCTTCTTTACGTTGAATGTACCTGTGTACATGTCTTCTCTTCTGGGGTGGGAGGCTATGCCCTATTCCATCTGCAGTCAGGGATAGAAATTTGTCCGTGGTCCTTGATTTTGAGGAACTTCTGGTATATTTAGGGAGGTAATACATGTTCACATCAAGTAACTCAAGAATTCAACAGCACAGAGCAACTGTACAAAAGAATTTATTTATAGCATAGCAATAAGTGACAAATTAGCGGCACAGAAAAAAAAATGGTTTTGTTTATGATATAAAACGAAAACTCTTGGGTTGAACAATAGCACCTTCTATATGCCAGGCTTCTTAGGCAGTTTTATGACCCAAATCTCTTTCGGTCCTCATCGACGCCAGTGTCTATCACCACCCAGATGAGGAAATGGAGCCTCCACAAGTTGAGTACCGTGGTCTAGAGAACACAGCCAGGGAGCGCTGGAGCCGGAGCTAGAACCTGTGCTTGGTGATTAAGTAGGCTTCTCCCTTTCTTCAGCTCCTCTCCCTCTAAAATCCTACGTGGAGCTTATAGGACCCTCTAAATCTAAACAAAATGAAGGATTTCCTAGCTGCCTTATCTCAGGTTTCTGGACTTCTACCCCTATTTACAACCACATGCCACTGGTAAAAAGAAAAAATGCCTGCTTGCCAGCGAGCTGAGGACTGTTATCCAACCAAATCTTTTCCTTTCACCTTCAGCCTACTTCAGCAATAATTTCGTAATCTCTTACTTGGTTTGCTAGTTGTCTTTTCTGTAAGACTTAAAATGCATGTCATCTAAGAAAGGTGAGCATTTTTGTTTATTTGTTGTTGATTATTTGTTTTAACTACTTCAAATAACTTCTTTTAATTCATCCCATGAGGTTTATTATTTGGCTTAATGGGAAAATTTGATTAACACTTTTTTAATTTCCCTTATTAATTCCTGCTACCATTTAAAAAGCATGCGCCACCATCTAAGAGCCTGGACTGAAGTGTGAATTAAATACTAAAAGCCTAACAATAATAGCAATAATAATGATGATATTTACTGAGCATTCACTGTGTGCCAGGCCCTGTTCACTGTGCTTCCCACATAACAAACTCATTCAGTTCTCACAGCCAAATATTGTTGTTTCCCTTTCATCGATGAGGCAACTAAGCTACAGAGAAGTTAATTAATTTGCCCAAGATCACACAGTAAATGGTATGATCAGCATGTGGACCCCAGTTTGCATTCCAGACCCCACATCCTTAATAGTTATACCCACAGGGCCAAGAAACTGACATGATTGTTTGAAACAAAATTGAAAATGGATGTGTTTTCTTTACAACCCCTGACATGAAGTATCAAGATTTAAAGGAGTGAACACAGCCCTTGTGGTGAGGCAGTTCTGGATTTAAGCCTCAGCCACAGTTCCTCCTGGATACATGACTGCCTACAAGTTTCTAGTGTGAGTTTCCTTACTCACAAGCTGGAGATAATTAAGGCCAGACCTGGCACCCTTGGGTATTGAGAAACATTCTTGTTACTATGTTATCACCACCACTAAGAACAACAACTATTATCTCACCCTGTGGTGACCAGTAGTGTTAGGAAATGTCTGAATAATTCTTTTTGTTTGTTTATTTGCATTTTTGTTTGTCTGTTTGTTTTTGAGACAAGTCTCATTCTGTCACACCATGGCATCATAGTTCACAGCAACCTCAGACTCCTACGCTCCAGGAAGCCTCTTACCTCAGCCTCCTGAGTAGCTGGGACTACAGGTGCCCACCACAATGCCCAGCTAGTTTTTCCATTTTTAGGGGGATGGGGTCTCACTCTTGTTCAAACTCCTGAGCTCAAGTAATCCACCCGTCTCGGCCTCCTGTAGTGCTGGGTTACAGGTGTGAGCCACCACTCCTGGGCCTGTCTGAATAATTCTAAATAATAATATGTAAATATCTCAGCTAGATAAAGAACTAGTGTTAATAATTCCTAACTTGATGATCAACAAAGTGGGGGACGCTTTACCACGGCCTTCTCATTTAATCCTCAGGAACTATAAGAAGATACTCAGGTCGACCCCATTTTGCAGGATCTGAGCTCAGGTACCTTAACTCCGGAGCTCACACTCTCAACCACCACCTCAAACAGCAGTATTTCTCAGTCTGTATTCCTGGCTGAGACAATGATAAGAACCGAAACTGCAGGGTATCCCAAAAGTCACCTCTAACATTTAAACAGAGGTACTTTTAGCTATAATTTCCCATTTTCCTTAAGTATGGTGACTTTGGAAACACCCTGTAATGATCAGCCTACATTTCTCTCTAAAATAGTGGTTCTCTCCTGCCTTAAAAAGGTAAGAAGGTAATTACCCCCTGTTCACAGTAGCCCTAGACTATTTGAGTCAAAAAAAAAAAAAAAAGCTCACAAACCTATCCTCACACCCACGCGGACTCTTCAGTGAGACATCCTGTTCCTATAAGGTAGTTTATCCACGTTTAGAAAATGTCAGCGATTAAAATGCGCGCACAGTTGCAGGTGACGCTCTGCAGAAGCCAACACTGAGGTGGAGGTTGGAGTGCAAGATCTTTATTAGGCATACCAGCTGGGAAAGGAAGGGTGAGCAGGCAGTCAGGAACGCGCAGTGGGGAGCTGAACTGAGGTGCAAACACCGCAAAGCCACAGTCAACCACTGGGGAGCTCAGGAGCAAGTGTGCCTTCACCATTGTCCCAAGTCTGAAACTTTTAAATTCTAAGAAATTTAGATGCAGCTACTAGGGAAGGATGCAAGTGGCTTCACCTAAGCAACTTTCTGGAGCTGAGTCAGGCACTAACAGAGCTGAAAGCTGGGAGCTGGTGGCTGACTGTGCACCTCACGGCGGGAAGCAAGTCTTTCGTTGAAGGGGGAACTGGCTGTGTTCCTCCGTGGGCATCACACACAAACACACGCACACCGCTGGGATTTTAAAGCTTCACTAGTACCTTTGTCTGTTCACATGCCTATAACAAAGTCCCTTAGCCTGGCTGCAAACAGAAATGTATTTCTCCCAGCTCTGGAGGATAGAAACCCCACATCAGGGTGCCACTGTGGTCCCGTCTGGTCAGCGCCCTCTTCCAGGTTCTCATTTTGTCCTCACATGGAAAAGAGAATGTGAGAGCTCTTGGGAGGTCTTCTAAAAGGGCACTAATTCTATTCAGGACCTCTTCCCTTATGACCTAATGACCTCCCAAAGGCCCCATCTCCCAATACCATCACCTTGGGGGTTAGGATTTTAACATATAAATTTTGGAGAGATTCAAACATTCAGTTCATAGCAGCTTGTCAGTGACTTGGCTACAGTAGACAAGGGACCGACTGTCCCTTCAGGGTGAAGAACTCGCCAGGACCAGCTGTGTGTCTGTGTGGTTCCTACTCTAATTCATATATTTAAAACGCTTTGGTAGTGTTTTGGTCCCTAAGCACAAAGGCTGAAATTCTTATCATGTCTTACAGCCCTCCCCAACTTTGTGTTGTGGAATAGACCTGGAACATGCAGGGCCGAAGTGGCCACACTTTGTCTTTCTGTCTTGGGTGATACAGCTATCTTTCTTCTTGGACCATCTATCTGTTTTTCGTATTCTTAATCTCTACCTGCATGAAAGGGATTTCCGGTTAAAAATAACAGAACACAATAGACTTTCATCTACCAGCACATTTACTGAGCTTTAGGGAAGCAGGGAAGACAGGAAATACAGCATGATCAGCGCAGCAGTTTCAACCAACTGAGGGGCCCAGTGGCAGCCTGTGTGCACAGCTTGGCTGTGCCCCTCGGGTAGGCCTGTGTGGCCAGGAGCACACTCGTCTGTGGATCAACTTGACACAGAGACACTGAGCCCTCTGTCTCCCACCAGTCCTCAAGTGCAGTTCTGATGACATGAGGCCTCATACCGACAAGCCACCTTGCAGCTCAGCTCATCCAGGTCAGCTGCAGAGCACACGCGTCAGCCACAACAACCCACATCCGTCACAACTTAGTGTCCCAGTTTCCAGGCAAACAGGGCCTATGGTCATTTTCTGGGTCAACCAAGTGCACATGCTGACTCTTCATTCACAAATATGCCTTTACTTGTTCAATGACTTTAAGCAAAGTTTCTTCTCTAAGCTGAAATTTCTTCATGTATAAAATGAGGGTCCCATTGCCTGCCTGCCAGGGCTGTTATAAGGTTAGATCAGGCAGATGGGATAAAACTTGCACTTGTAAACCGGTAACCAGGATTTTGATGGTGCCCTCTTTCTGGGTATAAAAATGAGCATTCTCGGGATTAATCCCTGCCCCCCTGATTACCTCCGCCTCTGCACATTCAGGTCATGACCACTCGCGAAGACAAAGTGGTTATTGTCGAAAAGTCAGATGGCACTCGTATAGTCGATCACGCTGACGGCACCAGAATCACCACCTTTTATCAGGTGTATGAAGATCGTATTATTCCGCCAGATGATCAGGAAACAAGTAAGTTTTATTCTTTAAGTAACTGATTGCTAAACGCACACGTGAGAAGATTAATTTTTTTTTAGGAGAATAATTTTTTAAGGAAGTCAGTCAACCGAAGAACATGCATGTAGCCCAAAGCAGGACCTTTAAGAAACTTTTAATATTGTTATCAGCAACTTGCTGTTTAACTTTTTTAACTTAATTTTTTAATTAATAAATAAAAGTTACATATATTTATCAGGATAAAGTTTTGTGCAACGACTCAGTCAAGCTAAGCAGCATATGCATTGCCTCACACACATTATTTTTACTGTGGAGAATGCTCAAAAATCTATTGTCTTGGTGATTTTCAGAATACAATATATAGTTACTTATTATAGTCACTATGTTGTACAATAGATCTCTTGGATTTATTCCTCTTCCCTAATGCATATTTTGTGCCCTGTGGCCAACATCCCCCCTGGCAGCCACCATTCTGCTCTCTACCTCTGTGCATTCAATTTTTCTAGGGCCCACCTGAGTGAGATCGTGCAGTATTTGTCCTTGTGTGCTTGGCTTTTCTCAGCTACCGTAATGTCTTCCAGGTTAGTCCATATTGTTGCAAATGACAGGATTTCCTTCCTTTTTAAGGCTGAATAATAGCGTGCTGCGTATACGTGCCGCCCTTTCTTTATCCATTCTCCCACTGAAGGACGCTTAGAGTGATTCCACATCCTGGCTATTGTTAACAGTGCTGCACTGAGCAGGGGAATGCATTGGGACTCTTCGTTTTGATCTTTGTCCTTAACAGAGATGAGAGTGACAGCAGTTCTAGTTGGCTCCTGGATAGTAATAGTCTTTCTCATTTTTATCACAAAAAATTTATGGTCGTGACTGGTGGTAACTAAAGTCTAATAATTATGATTCATCTGTCCTGAATATTAGCTCCCAGACCTGTTTCCTTTGATGTTCAAGGCACCTAATTTGCACGAGTAGGTCAACTCAGGTTTTTCCTCCAGTCTGAGCCTATCTCTCACGATTAGAAAAGTGGAGAAAAGGAAGCTACAGCTTCTGGAACCTGCTCAAAGAATCTCAAAGCCTACCCCTCTTCCTAACATAAAGTTAAACAATATTTTTAAAGACAAATTATTCCCTGACTCCTTTTTTGTTCATGCCAAAGTTTTCTTTATTATACATATTTAATGTATGCAACATGATGTTTTAATATTCATATATATAATATGCATTGATTCCCAAAGTCAAGTAAATTTACAAGTCCATCGCCTCACATAGTTTCTTAAAATCTACTCTCACAGAAAATTTTCATTATATAATATTATTGACTGTAGTCTTAATGCTATATATTAGATCCCTAAACTTACTCATCTCACATAACTATAATTTTGTACTCTTCCACCTGCATCTCCCATCCCCCCAATCGTGTATATCATATTATGATGTACTACATTTACTTTTGCTTATACAGAGAGAGACACTCTTACACATTTGCACAAGGAGACAGGTAAAAGGATGCTATTTGCAATGCTTAGTATAATATGGAAATGTTGGAAAAACATAGATGTCCATCAAGGGCAGAACAGAAAAGTAAAATATGGTATATCCCTACAAAGAAATACTATATAATGATTGAAAGGAATCATGCACACATATAAATATATATCTAGACACACATAATTGTAAAGATGGCAGCTCGGCGCCTGTGGCTCAGCAGGCTGAGGCACCAGCCACATACACCTGAGGTGGCGGGTTCAAATCCAGCCCTGCCCGCCAAACAACAATGACGGCTTCAACCAAAAAATGGCCAGGCATTGTGGCGGGTGCCTGTAGTCCCAGCTTCTTGGGAGGTGGAGGCAAGAGACTCACTTGAGCCCAGGAATTGGAGGTTGCTGTGAGCTGTGATGCCACTGGCACTCTCTCCAGGGTGACAGCTTGAGGCTCTGTCTCAAAAAAAAAAAAGAAAATTGTAAAGATGGCTAAAGGTCTTGAAACATCGTTAAATGAAAAAAGCAGATATAAAATGGAATGATCAAATACTATAATTATATAATGACATAAAGTAATATGCAATTTATATAAATTTAAAGCACACAAATATTAAATATTTTGCTTGATACATATATCCATAAAAATGGATTGCAAGAGGTAAATAAAAATAAGAAACTTTAACTTCGGGTGGCCGGTTCAAAGCCAGCCCCAACTGAACTGCAAAACAAAAATATAGCCGAGCGTTGTGGCAGGTGCCTGTAGTCCCAGCTACTCAGGAGCCTGAGGCAAGTGAATCGCCTAAGCCCAGGAGATGGAGGTTGCTATAAGCTGTGTGATGCCATGGCACTCTACCAAAGGCGATAAAATGAGACTCTGTCTCCACAAAAAAAAAAACTTCAACTCGATCTGTAATTTTTCTCTTACATACATATTAAAAATATTAAAATAAGTATGGCAAAATAATAACAAGCATAAATTTTGACTAGTGAATACATGAGTGGTTACATAATGTTTTATGCTTTTCAATTTTTCAAATTGAAAAATAAAATGTTTTCAATTTTTCTAAATAAAAAAGTAGTGAGAACAAGACAATACACTAAGAAAGAATCATTTTTTCTGGAAGAATTATCCCGAGTTGACCAGGAGAGCAGGCCACACTCCACCCCCGTGGGGTTCCCCGCACATGGCCGCACCTTCCCAGGGAGGAGTTATAAGGAGGCAGCAGTGCAGTCCGGCGGCTGAGCTCTGTCTCGGTGTGTGCATCCTGTCAGATCCGCTTCCCTGTGTTCACTTGTAGCCAAAGGCCCTCGCACTGTCACCAGGCAGGTAAAGTGTATGCGGATAGAAAATACACACTATGCCACCGTCATCACCAACTGCGAGGACAGCAGCTGCTGTGCTACCTTTCGGGATGGAACATCTATTATTGCAAAGCCACGGGGAACATACCAGGTAGGTCTAGGAGGAAAATAAGAAGTGTCAAAGACAAGTGCCCACTAGGCTAAGAAAACCCATGCCTCCGGGTCAGTGAGCATGGCTGCCGTGTACTCAAATTGCTTTCACTTTCTTTTCTGACCTGATCTTAGAATATACTTCTCAAACTCTGGATTCATCTTCTTTTTATAGTCCATTCCAGAAAAAAAAGAAAATTTCCCTGCTTATTGTACAAAGTTTTGTATCAAGGTTACAAATTTATTTTTGTTTTAATTTTTATTGAATCATAACTGTGTACATTAGTGCAATCATGGGGCACAATGTGTTGACTTCATATACAATCGGAAATACTTTCATCAAGCTGTGTAACATAGCCTTCATGGCATTTTCTTAATCACTATATGAAGACATTTGTATTCTGCATTTAGTAAGTTTCATTTATAGCTTTCATATGAAGGCTAAAACCTAATTATAGCACAAGAATATGGGGAAAAGGGCAGGGGAGGGGAAGGGAGGGAGCAGGATGGGTGGAGGAAGGGGGATTGGTGGGATCACACCTACGGTGCATCTTAGAAGGGTACAAGTGAAACTTACTAAATGCAGAATATAAATGTCTTCAAATAGCGATTAAAAGGCCATGAAGACTATGTTAAACAGTTTGATGAAAAGATTGTATATGAAGTCAGCACATTGTGCCCCATGATTGCACTAATGTACATAATTATGATTTAATAAAAAAAAAAAAAGATGCAATAGGCTTTAAACCAACAAAAGTAAGGAAAGATAAGGATGGTCACTTCGTATTTGTTAAGCGTAACACTCAACATGACGAGATTACAATTATTAACATTTATGCACCCAACCAGAATGCACCTCAATTTATTGTAAGAGAGACTCTAACAGACATGAGCAACTTGATTTCCTTCAGCACCATAATTGTCAGAGATTTTAACACTCCTTTGGCAGTGTTGGATAGATACTCCAAAAAGAAGCTAAGCAAAGAAATTTTAGACTTAAACTTAACCATTCAACAGTGGCATTTAGCAGACATGTACAGAACATTTCATCCTAACAAAACTGAATACACATTCTTCTCATCAGCCCTTGGATCATCCTTCAAAATCGACCAGACCAATGGTCACAAGTCTAACCTCAGCAAATTTAAGAATAGAAAACATTCCTTGTATTTTCTCGGACCATCATGGAAGACAAGTTGAACTCAGTAACAACAGGAAACTGCATACTCATGCAAAATCATGGAAATTAAATAACATCATGCTGAATGATAGCTGGGTGATAGATGAGATTAATGAGGAAATCACCAAATTTGGGGAACAAAACAATAATGAAGACACAAACTATCAGAATCTCTGGGATACTGCAAAGGCAGTCCTAAGAGGTAACTTTATAGCATTGCAAACCTTCTTCAAAAGAACGGGAAGAGAGGAAGTTAACAACTTAATGGA